>MU732767.1:78218-114958 GCA_026770625.1 Nicotiana glauca | reverse complement strand
TTAATCACGAGCTGTCAGAACTCATCCAGATCTTTGATTAGTTTGGTGGCAATGTGCACATATTGTGATTTAATATGCTAAATAACACCATGCAGGTTGATCTGGGCATTAAAAAGATTTTGATTTTTTATTGGGATGTTAATCACGGAAATGGTACTCAAAAAATATTCTGAAAGCACCCTCGAGTACTTTTGTTTTCCGTACATGGGTATTTGTAACATTTTCAGTTATTACTTGTTTTTTCTATTCGAATGTGGCATCATACAACAAGATATGTGAAAGCTTCCTGAAAGAATTTTGAGCGTATTTGGGAATTGTACTCTTTGCTTTTACTCTTCGTGTCATTCTTGAAACCCGAGGGCTGAATTATTGTCTTAAATTATAAAACTAAGTCTTTTTTGTGGGTCTGGTGTATCATTAGCTGCCCCAACTAAGTCTTTTTTTGGGTTTATCACTGTATCCCAACTAGGCACGAGTCCGGAAGTTTCTACCCAGGTGGTGAAGACGGATCACATGTCATGATTGGAGAAGGGCCTGGAGCAGGTTACAACATAAATGTTCCTTGGGAGGATGCCGGGTGTGATGATGCAGATTATCTTGCTGTATTGGACAATACATTAGTTCCTATTGCCAAAGAGTTCTGCCCTGACCTGATTATGGTATCTGCTGGATTTGATGCAGGTAAGTAGAAACTTAGGAGATACATCTGTTGAGATCTTCGGGCCTTTTGTATATTTTTTTTTCCTTTATTATCTCCTTTCTCTCGCAACTTCAGTTATCAAGTTTTTAAATTTTACGTGCTTGATTATAAAAGCATTTTCTTACAACAGCTTCAAATTTTTGGGCATTGATATTTGTTGATCAATCTATCCATATTCCACTTGATACAGTTTATTGTATCTGTAATTTGTATCTACTGCAGGCTTCGTCACTTCTTATCCTTGAAAATATTGCACTTTGAGATATGCTGCATCTTTTGCTGCAGCAGTAATAAACTTTGACATCTTCAAAATTTTCTCCCTTATGATTTGATATAGACATTTCTGATTTAAAGCTGGATCCTTCGGGAAGTTTAGAGATATAAACCGGATAAGGCTTACAAATACATGGAAATTGAAGGGTTCTGAATAATGGAACTTTTTAGTTATACCCTGTTGTTGTAATCAACAATTGCCGTTGCCTAATTTATTCTTTCGGTCTATCATTTCTTCCGCATAACCAGTACTATGGGAAGGAACACATGCTTATGTATGGATAGAAATCCACTTGACTTCCCTTTGGTTGTGTGTGTGTGTGGGGGGGGGGGGGTAGCAAGCCTTTTTCATTAACTGGTTTGCAGTTAATGCTCAAACCTATACTGTACAGAAATTATGATGCATCTATTTCTTATCATATAGACTTTCAGCAATTGATTTCTTATGCAGATGCAGTTTCTTTTCTTATCCTTTAACTGTTTAACATTTATGAAATCCTGCTTAGCTAAGAGGTGTAAAATATTTGGCAACACGAGACATGCCTTTATTCCCTAAAAGAACATTCTACATTACTCATATTTTCTTTTTGATAATCTATTTAGAAGTAACCATTGCTACAACTTTCTCTTCTTTGCTCTTGTCTATATAGATTGATTTATTACTCTTATAGTGTTATTTTTATGATGTGAGCAGTTATTGGCGATCCTCTTGGTGAATGTTGTGTTATTCCGTATGGGTATTCTATGATGTTGCACAAGGTGAACTCAAAGTGATTGCTATAAGTACTGTGATTTTATTTAGTAGTTACGTCTCTTCTTTACTTCCAAGTCCTCTGTCGGTCTTTTCTCCTGCATTCTCTAGTTGCATCTAAAAATGAGCTCTTCTGATTCTCTTTCTTCTCTCTTTTACATGTCATTTGGTTTCCATAATGTGACTGTCCTCTGAACTTTACTTACTTATCATATAGTTAATGAAGTTGGTGGGTGGCTGGATAGTTATGGCACTTGAAGGTGGATATGATCTTGATTCTACTGCAAAATCTGTCCTTGCTTGTATTGAAGTGTTACTACAGGAAAAACCAATCCTTGGGACTTCTGAGGCTAATCCATCTGAATCCACGTGGCGAGTGATTCAATCTGTAAGAGCTCATTTGCTTTGATTTTTTTAAAACAACTTTGGATGAAAATTCTCCATGTAAATGCTTTGCCCATTGCTGGCGTACTTCCTATTAATAGATGAGAAATCTCCGAAGGCCCACGGTTTGAAACTCGGTGGATAATGGACCTGTTCCTCTATCCTTCTCTATTTGAATACCAGGCGTTAGAATAGTTATGTAAATATGAGTAAATAACCCTAATCCCATATGTATTAGGAGTAGGACATGTTGTGTATATATAGGGCTCATTGTATGTGTCAATTATATCAATAATATATTTTTTCTCCCGTGCTTTCTTACATGGTATCGGAGCAATTGTGAGAGATTTATCGTTGTGCATAAATTCCAGCGATTCCGGGGAGAGAAATCAGTCTCCAGAAGCCTTTTTCTGGTGACTTTTTCAAGGTTGTTTGCGTTTGCCTTCTCTCTGTCAGTGTTGTGCAAAATCCAACACTACCACAAGAGTAGCCACTGTCAAGCGACCAAACCCCAGAAAAAATCTCCGGCAAACAGTATACCTACGCACCTCCACACGCCACCAGAAGCTCAAGCGCATGAGCCCACGCACCGGCGCGTGCACCACTTTCCTGCCACTTTTTGAAAAAATTTCTTCAGGACAGTTGGGTCGTGTACCAATTCCGACCCCACCCATATTGTTTTTGTTTGATTTCCACCACTTTGAGTTTTTTCGGCAACTTTAGTGATTTTTTTCCGGCAGCTACAGTACTTTTCCAGCAAACACAGTGCTTCATTCATCTGCTTCAGTGAATTGTGAGTTGATTCTTTTTGTTATTTGGTGATAATCCAACCATGCCTTTGGGAGTCGATGCTTTCAGGTCTAAAAACCCGGGTTTTGGCAATTTCGGTGTTATAATTACCTCAGAACCTTTAATGGGAGGTTCAAACTACTTAGCTTGGGCTTCGTCTGTCGCGTTGTGGTGTAAAGGTCAAGGATTTCAAGATCATTTAACAAAACAGGCAAGCGAAGGTGATGAAAAAGCCAAAACACTGTGGGAGAAGGTCGATACTGAGTTATGTAGTATCCTGTTGCGATCTATTGATTCCAAGTTGATGCCCTTGTTCCGTCCATTAGAGACATGTTATTTAGTTTGGGAAAAGGCTCGAAATTTATACACTAATGACATATCTCGTTTCTATGATGTAATATCGCGAATGACAAGCTTGAAGAAACAGGAATTGGATGTCTACTTACTTGGGACAAGTACAGGCAGTCATGGAAGAATTTGAAACGTTGATGCCAGTTTCTGCTAGTATTGAAAAGAAGCAAGAGCGATGACAGAAGATGTTTCTAGTTCTTACACTCGCTGGACTCCCTAATGACCTTGATTCAGTACGTGACCAGATTTTGGCAAGTCCGGCTGTCCCCACATTTGATGAATTATTCTCTCGATTACTTCGCATTGCTGCAGCACCAAGTCACCCAGTGAGCTCAACGCAGACACTTGACTCATCTATCCTAGTATCCTAGTCAATGGACAATTTTCTAATAGGAGAAACCAAATTATATGTCTTCAGGTACGTGATGAATTAAGTGCATTTTGGCCAACGCTTGCTGAGAAATTACCACAAAAAAGTAAGGCGAAATACATAAACGGCCCATTTAAGTTGTCCACAACGGTTAGTTGAACACCTCAACTGAGACTATTTCTAGTTAAACACTTCAAGTGGCTATTAAATATATCTCATGAATGCCCGAGTCTAGCAGACTATATGTGTGAGTTGCACTCGCCTGTGACATGTCAAATGAACCAATTAAAGAATGACATGTGTAATTTATAATAAATTTTTTGATAAACATAAACTAAACACATTAAAAAATCTTTTTATTATTAACCAAGCCCCCACTCCCTCTTCATCTTCTTCCTTCTCACTCCCCCTCTAGCCACCCCCTCCTCCCCCCCCCAGGACATCTCGTACTAAACTCCTATCTCCACTGGTTCTCACTGCCAAATAAAAGATTCTATGTTTAATACTCCATTGTAGTAATACTCTAATCAAGTTTAATCAAAGTTTTGTATTGTAACTTCATTTTGTTGAAAAGTCAAAAGCTAACTTTGTGGGTTCAACAACAGATTATTACTGTGGGGCGCATGTTTAGACAAGGGAGGCTAACACACCAACAATGGCAAGAAGACACAAGCTAGCAATGCCGGCTACTGAGGACACAACTTCGGTAAATTCAACAATGCAAAATTTCACCCCGTTAACGTTTGGAAGCTTTCTACCACCTAAATTCCAACCAATCCTAGAAGAAAAGGAGCTGAGTGAGAACGACGAACAAAATAGCATGAAATAGAATAGTAAAAGTGTAGTGACTACAAAGGAAGCTCAGAAATCTAAGGAACATCTGGCAACCAGTCCAAAACGGCTTCAATTCTCTGAGGCGGGATCTTCACAGCCATCCCCAAATCTATATCTAACAATTAATACAGAGATGGCAAAGGATCTAAGAAAGCAAAAACGGAACTCTCAGATTGGAATGAAGCTTGAGTACATACATCCAAGTCACAGAGATGGTAAGATTGTCATTCAAATTGAGGAAAATGATGTAAATGAGTTACAGGAACATTGGGCAACTGCTATAATTGGATATGTTCTTGGGGACACTCCATATGAGAAATCTATGGAGAACTATGTTGAATCAGTTTGGGATTTTGTTACTAAACCGCAGATTTTGTATCATCAAGATGGATATTATGTGTTTCGATTTACAACGATGGAGGATAGAGATGCAATTATGCAAACTGGGCCCTATACATATCATAATAAACTGTTTATCCTACAGAATTGGGAGAGAGATTTCCACTTTAATCCCAAATGTATTACTACTATTCCCTTGTGGATTCACTTACTAGTTTATTAGCGGGATACTGGACAACTGATGCACTAAGTAAGGTGGCAAGTGCAGTTGGATTACCATTATATACAGATAAATTCACAGCTGAATTGAACAAAATTTCCTATGCCCGGGTGTTGGTGAAAGTTGATATTACAAAGCCATTAGTGGAGGAGATTGAGATAGTTACACCCACTGAAACCAGACAACAAGAGATAGTGTATGAATGGAGGCCAAAGTTCTGCAATGATTGCTTACACTTTGGGCATGACAATTTTGAATGCTGGAACTCAACTAAACAGAAGGAGGATGCTGAATTCAAGGTTCCAAAGAGAAGAAATAGGGGCAGGGGAAGGAAAGCCATTCAAGAATGGAAGCTAAAATATAGCAGGAATAGGAGAAAAGACAAGGAGAGGAAAATAAAACATATCCTCCAACTACCAAGGATAGGCAAAGTTCATAAGAGGAGCCACAAAAAAGCATGATGATACAAAGAAAGGACAAAAATGAAAGGCAGAATATAGCAGAACAACAGGTGATAAATGAAGAAGCCAGCACATCTAACAGATTTTCTATTCTGGAAGAATGTAGTGTACAGGGAGGGTTAAGCAACTCTGATCCTATATATCAACCACCATGATAATCTGTACTTGGAACATAAGAGGGCTGAACAAGCCCCATAAGCAGAAGGAACTGAGAATCTTTCTGCAAAAGAATAAGATTGATATCCTTGGATGTCAAGAAACTAGAGTAAAAGAAAAAAGGCAAAAAACATTCTGTATAAAGTAGCAAAGGACTGGGGTTACTGTTATAATTACACTGAAGTTGATAATGGAAGGATATGGCTAGTTTGGAGAACAAATTTAACAGTTAGCATAATCCAAGTTCATGAACAATTCATCCATTGTCTAGTGATGGATACTATGACTGGATATAGGATTATGCTTACTGTTGTGTATGCCAGGAACAAACAACATGAGAGGGATAAACTATGGAATGATATACATCAGTTAAGGGGGCATGTTCAAATGCCATGACTCATAAGTGGTGATTTCAACAATGTCCTAACTACTGATGATAGGTTAGGGCAACCAGTCACTATGAATGAAGTACAAGAATTTAAGGAGTGTATGGACAATATGCAAATGACCCCACTAAGAACAAAGGGTTGTTTCTTTACTTGGTGTAACAAGCAAAGTGCAGATGATATAGTGTATAGTAAGATAGATTGGGCATTTGGGAATTTTGAATGGACCAAAATGTATGAGCATGTGGAAGTTGATTGTTTGGAGCCTGGGGTATCTGATCACTCACCTTTAGTGATCCAAATATGGGAAAGAAGGAGTTTGCATCCCAAACCATTTAGGCTGTATATTGTAACTATAGAGCATAAAGAATTCAAACCTGCTGTAGAATGGATTTGGAAGCAGAAGATGGAGAATGATCCTATGGCTGGTATATGGCTGAAGTTACAAAAACTGAAAGGTGAGACTAGAAACTTAAATAAGGAGATGGCTAGTTATGCTCAGAGATTGAACCAAATCAGATAGAAGCTGGAATGTACACAAACAAACCTGATACTGGATCCCTTTAATCAGGCTTGGATAGAGCAGGAAAAGCAAACCCTCCAAGACCTAGAAAAGTGGAGTACTATAGAGGAAAAAATCCTAAGACAGAAGGCTAGAGTGAATTGGATAGACTATGGTGACTCAAATTTCAAATACTTCTATGCACAACTGAAGATCAGAGCCAGCAAGAATACCATTAATTCTGTATATGATGAAATGGGAGCTAAAATCACTAACCCTAAAGCTGTAGAGGAGGAATTCATCAGCTTCTTCAAACAACTTATGGGAAAAGAAACTGGTCTAAAGCCATGCCCAATTACTAAAGTCATCAAAGATGGACAATGACTCTCATTGCAACAACAACAGGAACAAATCCATGAAATCACATATGCAGAAATTGATGAAGCA
Organism: Nicotiana glauca; assembly: GCA_026770625.1. Classification (NCBI taxonomy): domain Eukaryota; kingdom Viridiplantae; phylum Streptophyta; class Magnoliopsida; order Solanales; family Solanaceae; genus Nicotiana; species Nicotiana glauca. The sequence goes on along the minus strand of MU732767.1, from coordinate 107,995 downwards.
GTGAAAGACATGCCAAATGATAAAGCCCCTGGAGTTGATGGTTTCCCAATTGAATTCTTTACAAAACATTAGCATGAAGTCAGACAGGATATCTATGATGCTGTGAAATTCTTCTTCCACACAGGCAAGATGAAACCTGCTTGGAACTACACTGCTATAACCTTGATCCCTAAAGTTCCAGCTCCTACAACAGTGAAGGATTACAGACCTATTGCTTGATGCACTACTGTGTATAAAATTGTAGCAAAGATCTTGATAAAAAGAATTAAAAGGGTGATTGATTCCATAATAGGGAAAGCACAATCTGCGTTTATTGAAGGGAGAAGTATCATTGATAATATCCTATTTAGTCACGAACTCTTCAATGGCTATAATAGGAAAGGGTTGTCCCCTAGATGTGTGCTCAAAGTGGACCTAAGGAAAGCCTATGATTCCTTAGACTGGCAGTTCCTCAAATGAATGCTTGCTGACCTTGGCTTCTCTCAGAAGTTCATTCTATGGATAATGGAATGTGTGAAAACTGTGACCTACTCCTTGGTACTAAATGGAGGATTGACCAAACCTTTCCTAGCAAAGAGAGGAATAAGACAAGGAGATCCAATGTCTCCTTACCTTTTTGTGATTGCCATGGAATATCTACAAAGAGAGATGAAACAAATGGAAGCTCAAAAGGACTTCAAGTTCCATCCAAAGTGCAAGAAGCTGGGAGAAACTCACATATGTTTTGATGACGATTTGTTAATGTTTTGCAGGGGTGATGTTAACTCGATTACTAAAATCCAGGAGGCTTTCAATAAATTTTCAGCTGCATCTGGATTGCAAGCAAATGCAGGGAAAAGCTCAATTTACTTTACTGGAGTGGCACAACACAAAAAGAAACACTTGTTAGAACATACTGGATATATAGAAGGGTCATTGCCCTTCAAGTATCTGGGAGTACCATTGTCGACAAGGAAGCTGAACATTCATCAATGTTTGCCACTGGTTGAAAGGATCACTGAAAGAGTAAGATGCTGGTCAGCTAGATTGCTTTCATACTCAGGAAGACTCCAGTTGATCAAGTATGTATTGTTTGGTATTCAAACATATTGGGCTCAAACTTTCCTATTGCCAAAGAAGATCATGAAAATGATAGAAGCAATCTGTAGAACTTTTCTGTGGACTGGCTCAACAGAATGCTCAAGGAAAGCTTTGATTGCGTGGGACAGACTATGTCAACCTAAAGTTACAGGAGGTCTTAATATTATAAACATGGGACTATGGAATAAAGCAGCACTGATGAATCACTTTTGGGCATTGGCTATGAAGAAGGATGTACTATGGATCAAATGGGCTCATACTTATTACATAAAAAATAGGGATATTATGAAAATGGCAGTACCCAAAGCAGCAGCTTAGGTGATTAGGAAAATTATTGAGGCAAGAGAGGATGTGAAACAGATGAATCTGGGACAACATATTACAGCCACATTGGAGACACTAACAAGACAGAGCAAATTTCAAATCCACAAAGCTTATGTTCAGATGCAGCCTACATTTCCAAAAGTTACGTGGAAAAGTCTCCATCTACACACACATGTTCATCCTAGATTCAAATTCCACCTGTGGCTAGCTATTCATCAAAGGTTAGCAACAGTAGACATGCTCATGACTTTTGGAATACAAGTTCCTCTTGACTGTGTGTTCTGTTCAGCTAGCATGGAGGATTTTGATCACTTGTTTTTTGGTTGTTCAAAAACAAATAGCTTATGGGACAAAATGTTGAGATGGCTTGGATTCACAAGGCAGATAGGAAGTTGGCAGAATGAGATAATGTGGATCAACAATCAAGCAAGAAGCAAAAACTGGAAAGCAGAAGTCACTATGGCAACATTTGCGATGGTTGTCTATTGCATTTGGCGCGAAAGGAATTCGATTAGATTCAACAAAGGCATATACAACATAGATGGAATATGCAAGGAGATTGCTATACACATATACATTCAAGGGAGGAAGACAATAAAATGGCAAAAAAATCTGGAGAGTTTAAGCAATTTCCCTTAGAATAGTTAGTATATATGATATAGTTTTAGTTGACAGTACATGTAAATATATATAGGAGATTAATGGTCAGCATTAATCTGGATGTGTAATGTCAGTTTTGATGAAATAAAATGTTTTGTTTTATAAAAAAAAATAGATTATTACTGTGTATGTCAATTTTTGAGATTTTGTGGGTTCAACAACAGATTATTAGAGATGGGATCGGTTGGCTGAAGTGATTTCATTCATTGGCTGAAGTGATTTCATTCATCGATTTGTTACGGGAAATCTACTTTGAGGGAAAAATTTTGGCCTCCATTGAAGGAGCTTCAAGCTTGAATTTTTTTTAAGAATCAAGAATTATACACATATTACTTCACCATATTACGCAATCCCATATACAAAATACAAACAGGGATCAAATCAATTCCAATATAAATAATACCAAAAGCCACAAGCTTTTAATGCCTCAGTACAACAAACAGAGAGAGGAACATAGAAGTTCCAACCAAAGCACTAGAAACAGGCAAGGAGAATCCAGCTCCTGCGTTGGGCGACAAAGCCGGTGCAAGACTAGGCTCCTGCGCTGAGACAACAACGGTGGCGAGAACAACGACGAGCATGAAAACTTTGACAATGCTAACCGAGGCCATTGAAGAACGAGAGTTAACTGAGTAATTAATCTACAAAAGGAGAAAATTGGGATTTTAATATTTGATGGTGGTCAAGCTTGAATTAAAAAGAAGAAAAAGTCAGATCTAAAAACTTTTACTAGTGGGGTGGTGTAATAGTGGGATCCACATTATTTTTAGGAGAAAAAAAAAAGATAAGCTTAATTTTAAAGATTTCACGCGCTTAGATGTAAATGTAACACATAAAATTTGACATGTCAGCGTAAGGGGTTTAAGAGAATATACTTATACCAAGCAGAGGTCTCTACCTGGTCACATAACAAGTTAAGGTGCTCAAATGACCGTTATGGACAACTTGGATGGGCTATTTATGTATTTCGCCAAAAAGTAACTATGAAGCGAAATCCTTACATTCAGGTGAGCTTTTATTTTCCTGTTACTGTGATGTTACTATTTTTTTTACCCATTACAACAAGGTCTAGTATGTGCTACACCACATCATCATACAAGAAACATTGATGTAATGTGTGAATTTTTTTACAACATTTTCTATTTTCCGATGTAAAGAAATAGTTTCATTGGTTCTCAAGCCTGACCATGAAAGTTTGGGAGATGGTGGCGGAGCTGAGGGTGAGGAGGAGTATGTCTATTCTGATAACCAGTTCGGGTTTATGCTGCGTCGCTCGACTATGGAAGATCAGAAGTCATTCACCTTGTTAGGAGATTGATGGAGCAGTATAGGGAGAGGAAGAGGACTTGCATATGTTTTTCATCGACTTAGAAAATGCCTACTATAAAGTACCGAGGCAGGTCCCGTGGAGATGTCTGGAGGCTAGAGGTGTACCTGTTGCTTATATTAGGGCGATTAAGAACATGTATGAGGGAGCTAAGACCAGGGTGAGGACAATAGAAGGGGACTCAGATCACTTTCCGGTCATGATGGGGTTGCACCAAGGGTCGGCTCTTAGCCCTAGCAATGGACGTATTGACGCGCCACATCCAAGGGAAGGTACCGTGGTGCATGTTATTTATAGATAACATTGTATTGATTGATGAGACGCGAGATGACGTTAACGCGAGGTTAGAGACGTGGAGGCAGACCCTGGAGTCTAGAGGTTTCAAGTTGAGTAGGACTAAGTCGAAATACCTGGAGTGTAAGTTCACTGGGATGACTCAGGAAGTGGAAGGGGAGCTGAGGCTGGATTCACAAGCCATCCCTAGGAGAGGAAGTTTTAAGTACCTTGGGTCTATTATACAAGGAGATAGGGAGATCGACGAAGATGTCATACATCGTATTGGGGCGAGATGGATGAAATGTAGACTTGCTTTTGGTGTCTTGTGTGATAAGAAGGTCCCAGCAAAACTCAAAGATACGTTCTACAGAGCGGTAGTCAGGCGAGTATGTTGTATGTGGATGAATGTTGGCTAGTCAAGAGCTCCCATATCTAGAAGATGAAAGTAGCAGAAATGAGGATGTTGAAATGGATGTGCGGGCACACTAGGTTAGATAGGATTAGGAATAAAGTTATTCGAGCCATGGTGAGTGTGGCCCAAATTGAGGACAAGATACGGGAAACGAGGCTGTCACGACCCCAACCCCGGTCGTGATGACGCCCAACACGATGCTAGGAAAGCCCGACCAATTAACATCTCACGATTCTTTTTTTTTTTCCAGTAGAGTTCATTAAAATTTATCAGAAATAGATACCAATTTAATAAGTAAAAATCTTAATTTAAAAGATGAAATGTGCANCTTTATGTTAGCGTAACTCTCCCCGTGTCACGACCCTAACCCCGGTCGTGATGGCGCCCAACACGATGCTAGGCAAGCCCGACCAATTAACATCTCACATTTTTTTTTTGTAGCGTTCATTAACATTTATCAGAAATAGATGCCAATTTAATAAGTAAAAGTCTAAATTTAAAAGATGAAATGTGCGGAAACCATAACAATGAAAATCTCTACAAGACAACCCACTGATCCGGTATCACAAGTCTGAGCCTCTAATACAAGGTTTCAACAGCCTAATACAGAAATATGTCTAAAATGCGGAATAGTAAGGAAAGATAGAGGGAGAAATCGGGTCTGCGGATGCCATGCAGCTACCTCGATAACTCCGATGAGAACTGGACGGCAGGAAAGCTCGCTCTATGCCTCAGGAATACCTGTACCTGCACACGGTGCATGGAGTAATGTGAGTAGTCCGACCCAGTGAGTAATAACGATAAATAATGACTGACAAAATGAAATCACGCAAAGGCTCTAAGCAGTTCTATATCAAAACAGTAAAATCATTTAAACAGCAGTAAATGAGGAAAATCAAGTGAAATTCCTTAAACCAGGTAAAACAAGTATAACTCAGTATGAATCCGCTCCTCGAGCATTCCAGTTCATTTATTTGTTCTTATCCTTAGTTCTCAATTCTTATACTTCTCACAATAACCGAATGAATAAATATATATATACTGCTGCGGCGTGCAGCCCGATCTGTATATCGTTGTGGCGTACAACCCGATCCATAATAATAATAGTCAACTACGCTCACTAGGGGTGTGCAGATTCCGGAGGGGCTCCTACAGCCCAAGCGTTATATTGTTGCGGCGCGCAGCCTGATCCATATATATATAATATTGCTGGGGTGTACAACTCGATCCATATAAGTAATTGCTGCGGCGCGCAGCCCAATCCAATATAAGTAATTGCTGCGACGAGCGGCTCGATCCAATATAAGTAATTGCTGTGGCGCGCAGCCCGATCCAATATAAGTAATTGCTGCGGCGCGCAGCCCGATCCAATATAAGTATTTGCTGCGGCGTGCAACCCGATCCATATCATATAAAATATCCTCACTATTGGGTCCTCAACCCCTCTCAGTCATTAAAATTACAGCCTCTCGGGCAAAATAATATACGGTAGGGATCTCAGCCCTCATATTTCTTTCATTTAGGATTAACGTTTCAAAAATCCGGTTCATATTATCTTAAAAAATTGGAAACATGACTTAGAATATGATTTTTTTTTCTTTTGCAAATAAGTGAGGAAAACCAGTCAAAAATCTCCTAAGGGTTCTACAGGTCGGCATAAGGCCCGAAATATGGTAACTAGCCCAATCATCATAATAAAATATAAGACTCCGTAAAAAATGTAGTAAAAATATCATTCGGGATGGACCAAGTCAATATCCCCAATAGCATTGGACCTCACACTCGTCACACAGCGTGTATCTCAACTCAGTATAGCACTACGTTGTTCAAATCCGGGGTTTCAAACCCTCAGGACATCATTTAAAATCATTACTCACCTCAATCCGAGCAAAATCCTACTCCACAATGCCTTTGTCTCTCAAATCGACCTCCGAATGCCTCGAATCTATCCACAATAATTCGATTCAGTTAATAACAATTATAGGAATTAATTACATATGAATTTCTACATTTTTAAAAATCCAAAATTTAACTCAAAATCGCTCGTGGGACCCACGTCTCAGAATATGACAAAAGTTACAAAATATGAACACACATTCAACCACGAGTCCAACCATACAAATTTTACCAAAATTCGACATCAGATTGGCTTTCAAATCTTAAAAATTCATCTTTATGGAATTTTAGAAAATTCATCCATTTCTCTTCAAATATCAATAATCTAATACCAAAAATGAAGATTTATTCACGAAATATAATCACAAGGGAATCAAGAACACTTACCCCAAGAATTCCCGTGATTTCTCTCTGAAAATTGCCAAAATCCGAGCTTTGAAGTAAAAAAAAATGACCCAAAACCCGAACTACTGGACTTAAATCTGTCCAGAAATTTCGGTACTGCTTATGCGCGGGAACTGTTCACGTGAATGTTCACATACACTGTTCACATGTACTGTACACGGATATTGTTCACGCAGGTGCGGTGACCGTTCACACGTGCGAAAAATGTAGAAACTGCCCAGAAAATTGCAGCAGCTTTTCTTTTCACTAAAAAGGCTCTAACTCTATCATACGAACTCGAAATTCGATGATTCTTGTTCCTATGAGTCACAAATAATAATAATACAAACATAGCCCTTCAGTCGAAACTCAACTCGGAGCTCATTTGCTCAGATCAATACCCATTTCGCTCGTTAAACAATTAACTCATGTTTCGTGTCAAAAACCCAATCGCGACTTGATGAAATTTGACCAAACTTTCCAGATCACTCCTATAATTTATTATTTAAATTCTGGAAGTCTCGAAACCAAATTTCGATCTCTAGAACTAAAAATAGACTTTTGGATCATTACATGCTTATGCTCAAAACGACAAAAATCTTCCAAAAACTCTTCCAAAACTTATCCGAGCCTCATGGGACCCCGACCCAACATGCCAACATGCCCCATAACATCATTAAAACTTTTTCCAAACTTCGGAACGCTCAAAACAACATAAAAACATCGAATCACCCTCGTATTCAAGCCTAAGAATTTCAAAACTTCCAAATTCCGAATTCGATCAAAAAGTCTATCAAACCTCGTCCGAATGATCTGAATTTTTTTTACACAAATCCTTAATGACATAACGACACTACAGCATTTCTTGAAATTCCATTCCGACCCTCGGATCAAAATCTCACCTACCAACCGGAAATCGCCAAAATATCAACTTCGCCAATTCAAGCCTAATTCTATTCCGGACCTCCAAAACCAATTCCGATCACGCTTCTAAGTCACAAATCACCTCCCAAAGCTTTCCGAACCATAGGAACTCACATCCGAACCCTCTAACACATAAGTCAACATCCGGTTGACTTTTCCAACTTAAGCCTTCTTAAAAGAGACTAAGTGTCTTATTTCTTACCAAATCCTCTCAGAACGCAAACTAATCTACTTGATCACAAGAAACATGGATAACGAAGCATAAAGAAGCAGATATGGGGAAAAGAGAGGTAACTCATGAGATGACTATTTGGGTCGTCATATCCTCCCCAACTTAAACAAATGTTCGTCCTCAAACGTGCTCAGAGTTGTTACAAAAGCCAACCAATCGCTGAATAACCTTACCATGCATATACCCGGGGGTGATCCCACGTCACCCTATCTCATATAGGTCCGCTAACACACTGCAACCGAAATTTCACAACCCAATCTAGCCCATAAACCTTAGAACCACATTTCACTTTCTGAAATCATACACAAGATTAGAACCTCATATCTATATTCAGAATAAGCCCGAACAAGCTGTAATAACCCATGCATACAAACTCAGGTGCAATTACATAATGGACCACATAACTCAAACATTTGTAGTGATAACTTCTAATCACAGTAGATGCACACAACACCCGAATACTGATAGAAAAAACTCTTATCAACTAAAGTCTCATCCAAACACTTTCATATAGTGCAGTGATAACTAAAGCGCGCAGTAAGCCATAACCATTTCCCATATCAACCATTTATGAAGCCATTTCTCCTTTGGCAAATACCACATCAAATTTCTAAGTCGAACCTCGATATTATCCTTCCAACAAGCCGAAATCGAATCCGTTCGTATTCATCAACGATCTCTTCTAATCCAACACACTACTCTAGTGACATGACACATCAATACATGCCTAAGCCACGACTCGCACAATACGCGCACCAATAATCAATAGTCCGAACATACTCAAATCATAAAAATGACTCAAATGAAAGAGCTGTACTTCAAGCTCTCCAGTACCACCACAACACGAGGCTGAGAACCCGTCTCACATCATAGAAATATAACACGCGAATCTAACCCGCAAGGTCATATCTCCACATAGATTCGCTGCAAATGCGCGATCTTATCCAAACACTGCTCCACATGAAACACCTCAAGTCATTATGCTCGAAATTGACAACCATGCACAATTCGATGTCGAAAATCAAAGCAAATCATTACACCCACGGTGACACAAGTAACACATACCACACAATCCCGATAAGACATAACCGATACACCGTTCACCGAGCAACACCCATTTACTCTTCCCGTTCAACTTCCACTATAAACACCAATAGAACCTCACCATATGCCTACCACATAAAGGGAAAATACCCCAAAAAAGAGAGCCATTTTTGCAAGTTCCAGAAGTACCATCCTAACGATACGCTATGAGCTCATCAATCACAGTGGAACCAAGATACATGAATAGAATAATAATAACCAACTCTTTTATATCTCACATTGACATCAACTTCACGAGCAACTTAGTTGCCAATAACATAATCCACCTGGCACGGTCACAGACCTCCCGTCCAAGCATATCATATAGGAGCAATCCAACAAGTACACCTATATATGCTAAATGAAATAAGATTCACATGCTCCTGGACTGGCATAAATAACACTCTATATCGTAGGCATGAGCAAACTATGCTATCACAACTCAAATCAGCAAATTAACGCAGAATTAGTAATTACCAAGTTTGTTCTGGAATTTAGCATCTTGGAAATCTCAAGTATAGTCCAGATAGTTCTTAACAAAGTTACGAATATGAGAAACATTATACCTTTAAGCTCAATATCCCACTCTAGGCATATCATAGCCTACACATCTTCCGAGCATGAATATTGGCTCGGTGCTTGCACATAGGTTCAAACCTCACATATATTCGCGCTCACAGCGGATAGTTATCACCATCAATTAGCTCGACTAGTACATCCAATGAGTTTAGATAAAATACTCACCTCAAACATGCCACAATCCCGAAATAGTATTTTTTTAGAATTCCCCGTCTACAAATTCATAGATCACATAAATCACCGTAACTGATCACAACCTCAACACTCAAATGACTAACACATCCCTCAAGTACGATCATCCCATGATAATTATTTTTAATTTTTTTTGGCTACATAGCAAAATCGGAATATTGGTGGTCGATCAACCAAGTGAGTGTTGTAATACCAATAAACATTTGTTAGTTAAAATATAATGCGCACCCTTCTCAGCTCTTACTGAGCAGTTATAACATTCATCTAAATATGTGAAACTGACTATTCCATCCAGAATTCGTGACTTTCCCTTTAAGAATGAACTGCCACCTTGCACATGGAAATATTAAGCATGTACCATACACCACGTCTACAATGCCATCTTGTTGCAAACACAAAATATCATTAGAATTTCTGGGCTATAGGAAAATTTCATTCTGGGCAGTTAGAAATCTTCTATTTGCTCCCATCTAGGAGGAGTTCACAATATATAATATGTTCCCCACACTGGTAGAAGATATCCGGCTCGAACTATGGTAAAAACCATCAAGAAAACTTTCAAATCTGCTCGCACATTACCAAGTTATCAAAACGGAATTCCTCTAGCTTGACCAGGCCATGTAGGTCACCAACCCAAGAATATTGTCACAAAACATCTGTAAAGAATCACCACATCATTAGTACACTAAGACCCTATCGTATCCATTACCATACCGAATTACTTTCACATTTATCTGTTTCTTTGTTAGTATACCATTATCCTTAACTGAAACTTGCCCTACAAACTTTAATGTGAAATCACAACGTCTAAGGCTCATAAGCCGTTGAATACTCTTTTAAATATTCCCGCAAGCACCACATTCGAAATACTTACCCTGAAGAGACATTCTACGAATTCCGAACCATTACCTGCACCTTTCTGATAGTGCCACATAGAAGCCCATAATTGATTTGGAATCCCACAAATCTTGACACCCTCCAAATGCAACCCTTAGCCTCTAGCCAAAAATACAATCTGAAATTCCCAATTATTACATGTAAAATTTTGAGCACATTAGAACCATTCCTGATAGTCATCCACTCTACTCGAATTGCAATTTAACCCGATCAACGGAACCGAACAACTAGTGGCTCATTGGCACTTCTGACACTATAACATATAGCCTTAACTTAGTCAAAACTTTCCCTTTACTCGAGCCATCCTCGGGCTAAATCTCCGCAAATCAGAACTGATTCACTAGCATGCCTCAAACCGGAACCAACATAGAACATAATCGTGCATTCAGCTAATCAATAGCAACTTCCCAACTTGGCTCGAAGCCATATATCAAAACACACACCATAACTCGTAACATATATACTTTATTGCTTATACAATAATAAAGTGAGATTAACTAAATCTTTCATAAGCTCGTGGAACACAAACCATCCGGTACTTCAGATCTTCTGCAATTCTCGTATTCACTCTCGTAGCAGTTAAATCCACCCTCTTGGGCGATCCAAAATTTAAATTTCAACGTATATATCTCACTTGTAAATGGGATCTTCTAACATACAACATAAAGATCACGCAATTCCAGAACACTCTGCAGGAGATAACCCACATGTCTTGCCTCAAACTAACATTTCTATATTTACCTTCCACCGTCATCCACATTACACAGTCGCTCAGTATTCCTGAGTCTGAACTCATAACGCAATATGCAATTTACTTTACTCCCAACTAGGAGACAGGTAAAAAAAAAATTCTTCACGCACCCATAACTCGGGTCTACACATCCAATCACAATGGAAATCAAACATCTAATAGTTCATCTATACTCCAGCAGACCCTTCTCATCGCTTCCAAATTATTTGATCACATCTCGCAGTCATTACATACTCACCGCATAGCCATCCAACCATCATTTCTATTAATAGGCCACTACTAAATATATAAGTTCAAAAATACAACTCACGTAATCAGCACCTTGGTGCTCAAGCCATAGGCAAAAATCCGGCCTCAAGTCCTCCAGACTGGCCCAACATCAACTCACAGAGATCACATCTCACCCCCTTGATCAGGGAATCACAAGCCATCAAGGCACATCTAATACTGAGCGCTCGTTCGCGCATACAAATGCGTGGAAGGAATTCAAAGAGTTATATTCCAAGCTAAATCAAGGACGCACGATAAGAATTTCAAGAATGTGATGTTTTCCTAAAGGTTCTACAGCCTCCCGAGGATAAATACAGACGTCTCCGTACCGATCCGCGAGACTCTACTAAACCGGCTCATGACTCGCGAGACCAAGTAATCTAGGCTCTGATACCAACTTGTCACGACCCCAACCCCGATCGTGATGGCGCCCAATACGATGCTAGGCAAGCCCGACCAATTAACATCTCACGATTCTTTTCTTTTTTTTTCCAGTAGAGTTCATTAACAGTTATTAGAAATAGATACCAATTTAATAAGTAAAGATCTAAATTTAAAAGATGAAATGTGCAGAAACCATAACAATGAAAATCTCAACAAAACAGTCCATGGATCCGGTGTCACAAGTCTGAGCCTTTAATACAAGGTTTCAGTAGCCTAATATAGAAATATATCTTAAAAGCGGAATAGTAAGGAAAGATAGAGGGAGAAATCGGGTCTGCGGATGCCATGCAGCTACCTCGATAACTCCGATGAGAACTGGACGGCAGGAAAGCTCGCTCTATGCCTCAGGAATACCTGTACCTGCACATGGTGCAGGGAGTAATGTGAGTACTCCGACCCAGTGAGTAATAACGATAAATAATGACTGACAGAATGGAATCACGTAAAGGATCTAAGCAGTTCTATATCAAAACAGTAAAATCATTTAAAAAGCAGTAAATGAGGAAAATCAAGTGAAATTCTTTAAACCAGGTAAAACAAGTATAACTCAGTATGAATCCGCTCCTCGAGCATTTCAGTTCATTTATTCGTTATTATCCTTAGTTCTCAATTCTTATACTTCTCACAATAACCGAATCAATAAATATATATATCGCTATGGCGTGCAGGCCGATCCGTATATCGCTGTGGCGTACAGCCCGATCCATAATAATAATAGTCAACTGCGCTCACTGGGGGATGTGCAGACTCCGGAGGGGCTCCTACAGCCCAAGCGTTATATTGATGCGCGCAACCCGATCCATATATATATATATATATATATAATATTACTGCGGCGTGCAGCCCAATCCATATAAGTAATTGCTGCGGCACGCAGCCCGATCCAATATAAGTAATTGCCGCGGCGTGCAGCCCGATCCAATATAAGTAATTGCTGCGGCGAACAACCCGATCCAATATAAGTAATTGCTGCGGCCCGCAGCCCGATCCAATATATGTATTTGCTGCGGCGTGCAGCCTGATCCATATCATATAAAATATCCTCATTATTGGGTCCTCAACCCCTCTCAGTCATTAAAATTACAGCCTCTCGGGCAAAATAATATACGGCAGAGATCTCAGCCCTCATATTTCTTTCATTTAGGATTAACATTTCAAAAATCCGGTTCATATTATCTTAAACAATTGGAAACATGACTGAGAATATGAATTTTTTTTTTTGCAAATAAGTGAGGAAAACCAGTCAAAAATCCCCTAAGGGTTCTACAGGTCGGCACAAGGCCCGAAACATGGAAACTAGCCCAATTCATCATAATAAAATATAAGACTCCGTAAAAATATAGTAAAAATATCATTCGGGATGGACCAAGTCACAATCCCCAATAGCATTGAACCTCACGCTCGTCACATAGCGTGTATCTCAACTCAGTATAGCACTACGTTGTGCAAATCCGGGGTTTCAAACCCTATGGAAATCCAACTCCACGATGCCTTTGTCTCTCAAATTGACCTCCGAATGCCTCGAATCTAGCCACAATAATTCGATTCAGTTAATAAAAATTATAGGAATTAATTCCATATGAATTTCTACATTTTCCATTAAAAATATGAAATTTAACTCAAAATCGCTCGTGGGACCCACGTCTCGGAATACGACGAAAGTTACAAAATATGAACACCCATTTAACCACGAGTCCAACCATATAAATTTTACCAAAATTCGACATCGGATTGGCTTTCAAATCATAAAAATTCATCTTTATGGAATTTTAGAAAATTCGAGCTTTGAAGTAAAAAAAAATGACCCAAAACCCGGACTGCCGGACTTAAATCTGTCCAGAAATTTAGGTACTGCTCACGCCGCTGGCACTGTTCACGGGAATGTTCACATACACTGTTCATGCGTATTGTACACGGATATTGTTCACGCAGGTACGGTCACCGTTCACACGTGCGAAAAATGCAGAAACTGCCCAAAAAATTGCAGTAGCTTTTCTTTTCACTAAAAAGACTCTAACTCCATCATACGAATTCGGAATTCGATGATTCTTGTTCCTATGAGTCACAAATAATAATACGAATATACACCTTCAGTCGAAACTCAATTCGGAGCTCATTTGCTCAGTTCAATATCCATTTCGCTCGTTAAACAATTAACTCATATTTCGTATCAAAAACCCAATCACGACTTGATGAAATTTGACCAAACTTTCCTGATCACTCCTATAATTCATTATTTAAATTCTGGAAGTCTCGAAACCAAATTTCGATCTCTAGAACTAAAAATGGACTTTTGGATCATTACATGCTTATGCTCAAAACGACAAAAATCTTCCAAAAACTCTTCCAAAACTTATCCGAGCCTCATGGGACCCCGACCCAACATGCCAACATGCCCAATAACATCATGTAAACTTTTTCCAAACTTTGGAACGCTCAAAAGAACATAAAAACATCGAATCACCCTCGGATTCAAGCCTAAGAATTTCAAAACTTCCAAATTCCGAATTCGATCAAAAAATCTATCAAACCTCGTCCGAATGATCTGAAATTTTGCACATAAATACCAAATGACATAATGAAACTACACCAATTCTCAGAATTCTATTCCAACCCTCGGATCAAAATTTCACCTACCAACCGGAAATCGCCAAAATATCAACTTCGCCAATTCAAGCATAATTCTATTCCGGACCTCCAAAACCAATTCCGATCACGCTTCTAAGTCACAAATCACCTCCCAAAGCTAACCGAACCATAGGAACTCACATCCGAACCCTCTAACACATAAATCAACATCTGGTTGACTTTTCCAACTTAAGCCTTTTTAAATGAGACTAAGTGTCTCATTTCTTACCAAATCCTCTCCGAACGAAAACTAATCAACTTGATCATACGAAACATGGATAACGAAGAATAAAGAAGTAGATATGGGAAAAACAGAGAGGTAACGCATGAGACGACTAGTCGAGTCGTCACAAAGGCTTAGATGGTTTGGACATGTGAGGAAGCGGAGCACAGACGCTCTGGTCAAGAGGTGTAAGCGGTTGACATCGGAAAGCCTAAGGAGAGGTAGAGGTAGGCTGAAGAAGAATTGCGGTGAGATGATTCGACAAGACATGGCGCAATGTCAGCTGACCGAGTACATAACCCTTGATAGGAAGGTGTGGAGGTCGAAGATTAGGGTAGTAGGGTAGTTAGTTTCGTGTTCTCGTTGTCATACCGGTAGTATTAGCACGTACTTTTGTATTCTGTTGGCATTAGATTTGTATGACTACCTGTCATTTCTTTCATTGCGGTCTTCTCATTATTTGTTGTGATTTATGCTACTTTTACATGGCTTATCTCTGTTGTGATTTGTGGTTTTCTCTTATTTAATGTGGTGCTTATGCTTATCTGAGCCGAGAGTCTATTGGAAAGAGCCTCTCTATCTCCACAAGGTAGGGGTAAGGCTGCGTACACACTACCCGTGGTGGAGGCAGGATTACCTTCAAGGGGGTTCAAAAAAGGAAAAAGTTAGAAAGGTTGTAGCTATTGGGAATAGAAATAATGACCTTATAAAGGTTTTGAACCCCCTTGACTACTAAGCTATTCTTTTGGGCTATGTCAAGGGGATTTAAAATATAATATATAGAGGTAAAAAACAAAAGAGATTTTGCCTTTTATATCAGTGTAATTTTTCGGCGAAGGGGTTCGGGTGAACACTCTTCCGCCCTCCTAAATTCACCCCTGCACACTACCCTCCCCGACTCTATTATGTGGGATTATACTGGGTTTGTTGTTGTTGTTGGTTTTCAAGCATGAATTATCTTTGCTGTCTATATTGATGGCTTTGTAGATGTTGCACCGTTCATACAACAACACACCCACTGTTCATATTTATAATTAATGGGCTTCTGTAAGTAGAGATAGACATAAAAAAGTGATAACAATATTATGTTCTATTGTATTATCATCTAATTCTGACATGCATTTTTGGATATAAGCTTTCTCATATGAGAAATAACTCAGATGTATTTGTTTGTGGCTTCTGCAAGTGTTGCATCATTCAAATTTATATTGGTGGGTTTCTGAAATTGTGATTCGAGATGGAACAGAAAAGTTTTTGCAACATTATGTTGTATTATACCATCATCTAATTCAACATAGATGAATGAGACTATGAGAGGATATGAGCTTTCTCAAATTCAAGTGCCCCAAAAGGCATAAATGTGCTTGACTGGAACAAAACCAATCGCCTGGTCAAAAGGCTCAAGTTGCTGGACTTAAGACTCAGGCTCGAGTCATGACTTATTCTTATTAGGCTTCTGTTAGAGAATATAAGCTCAAATCTAATACTACTAGACAGAAAATAAAATCTATGAAAAGGTTTACAATATATGCACAAAATTGTAATAAAATAAGTATTTTTAGTGAACAGCCCGATGTGTAGTAATAGATTGATTTTCTGTAAGTATAGATAGAAATTTATACCATTTAGCTTGTATGTAATCATTATGTTAACCATCATCTCATCAATAGGAAGCGATGTTGGTGCAAACAAGAAGTCAGTTCAGGAAGAAAAATTGTGAGATGGACTACAAAACATTTCTGCAATACAACAGGAGAACAGTAAGGTATGCTTCTCAAATTGCACATTTACAATAATTTGCTGCTTGGTCATCTCTATCCATGCTATCTCAGTTTTATATGTTAGTTATTGATTTATAATCTAATTTCTGTTAAATTAGTAGTCTTCTCTTTGATTATATTCAAGATCTAAACTATACCAGAGTTCTGCCAAGAATATATTTCATTGTTATACACTGCCAATAAAGGTATATGCATTGTTTTCTCAGCTTAATTTCTATTGAATTATTTCCTTTCCACTGTTGGCTTCTCTTCCAGATCTACAATATCTCAGAGAAGGAAGAAAGTCGCAGTGGAAAATAATGTGAAAATGAATGCTGCTGTTGCGGTGGAAAGGAATGAAGAAAATGAAATGACTGATGCTCTGCAATTGAATGATGCTACTGCTGCTACTCTGAAAAGGTGCATTAGTAATGACTTTCGTGCACGCGTGTGTTTAATTTCACTTTTATTTGTTTGTTTAGTACTTTAGGATCTTAATTTTTGTTGAACTAGCTGTTGGAAACCCTCCCTCTCCCCGTCATTGCACCTCCTTCTTAGCATAGGTTCTATCCTTGCGTAGACCAGTACACCTCCACTATTGCATTGTGATTATTTGCTATGCTAAAAATGCTGGAGAATTGTTCTTCTTGGGACATCTGTCCTATCCATCTATCTTTCCAAAATAAGTTTCCTTCCATTGCCTACTATGATATGAATTTATTCTAAGTGTGTTTATTCTGATACACTTCCAATTTCCAACTCTATACGAATGTTTGATATTGCTGTGGTTCAAGAATTTTATTTGTATTTCTCTTTATTTAATTTCCTCCCCAGAGGTTCCTCCTTACTGCATAACATCCATAGCCACTTCATGATAAGACTATTTTTGCACGCCCTTAGATTTCTAACTCCCAACTATCTTCCTTCTTGCCATTGGTAGCTCTTTTCCAGTAAAACAAATTAAAAGACTTCTTATCCACATCTCCTTGCCACAAACATTCGTACCCCAATTTATCTATTCTCTTCTCCACCATCTTTGGTATAGGAAAAAGGGCCATGGTATAAGTATGAAGTGCATCTAATTAAACATGATAAGATAGATAATTCGTGAACAACCTCCAAACACAACACTGGACAAGAAGTCCAGGACCATACCGAATTAAGGGCATCTAAGAGTTTAAGAGTACATAATAAAATTTGAATTCACAATAGCTAATAAATAAAGAAATTCCCAGCTACCACAAAACTAGAGCGGTTGGCTCACAGCTGAATACCGCAATACTGGAGCTCATACAAATCATAAGGCCCGCTGGTGTTAGGATCGATATTCGCAATAAGTGCATAAAAAAGAAAGAAAGAAAGAAGGGAGGGTACGAGGAGTACTCAGTAAGTGTTATAGACCGTCCCTAATAAGGTCGTGGCGATAGTCATGATACGTTAATAACATTTTTATCAAAAAATCTGTACATATATCATATCGACAATAATAATATGCACTTAACTACGATTATCACGGTTGAAGTGTGTGAGCATCTCATCTAAAAGTTTAAACTGTTAGAAAGAGCACATTTTTATTTACTTAATTATGTCTCAATACACCCCTCACGTGCGAGTTTGATTCTTTTTTTGAGCCAAGCACGTGAAAATTCTTTTTTTGATAATGGGTGGCGGTGAGACTCAAACCTAGGGCCTCTGCCTACTTCAACGAAACTCATTTTCTTCGATTTGTTTAGCTTCTAAACCTTCCGACCCTCTTGATACTTGCGATTCATGATCTTAAATATTTGTAACCTCCAAGGTAATGTGATTAACTTACTTGATGTACTTCCAAAGATGATCTCATTTCCGAGCTTACATCAGTTGACTTACGGCATATTTTTACTTACGAAAACATGGGGTGATACACTTTATTTCTTTGTTTTGTGATTGGAACCTTAATTTGTGCTGAAATAGTCTTCTTTATTTTTTATAACCGTCGTGTTCTATTTTTTCTTTGTTTCTCTTTTAGATATAGCAAACAACATCATAAGGAAGAGAAGAAGGTCACATTGTCTTCGGAAAACAATAGTGATAATGATATTCATACCGAAGAGAAAGATGGTGGTGGTGCTGCTTCTTCTAGGAAAAGGTACTTTTACAATAACTTTACTGTGTACAAAATTAGAAATTGAATTTATGATTTACTTCCGCAGATAGACACATACACATATACATTTTCTCACTTTTATTTGTTTGCTTATTTATTTAGAATCTTATTTTCTGTTGAATTAGTTTCTTTTTTTTAGTGTTACCTTAAAAAGGAGAAGAGTTGATATCGCATGCCTACATGAAACTAAATGGACAGGACAAAAGGCTAGAGAGATAGGCAACACTTCTTATTTAGATAATTGTATTTAGGATTGATAGAAACAAGAATGTGGTGGGAATTTGTAGAACTAAGACTTAAGGATAAGGTTGTTGAGATAAAGCAAGTTGAGGTTAGGGTATGAGACGATCAATGTTTTTAGTTTCGTATGTTCCACAAATTGGATTAGATGCAGAAGCTAAAACTAAGTGTCTGCCACCAACTTATCTTTATTGGGGGAGATCTTCATGTAGATAAATAGAGTGACGGTTTTCGCTAAATGACACAGGGAATATGGTTATGGCAGTAGGAATGATGAAGGAAAGGTTGTCCTATATTTCTCTCTAGCTTATGATTTAGTTGTAGCTAACACATATTTAAAAAGAGAGTTTTCACCCAATAACATTTAGCTGTAGCTTATGATTTATATATAGTCGTTGTCCAGTGTTTCCGTCGCACATAATAAGAGTATCATGTGCATATGATATGTGAGAGATCATCATTGAACACCACTTTATTTGTTTGTTTTTTAATTGGAATCTTAATATGTGCTGAGCTAGTTTTTTTTCACTTTAATCTTTATATCCGTGGTTCCTATTTTTTCTTTGTTTTCTCTTTAATATCTAGGGAACCTCTTGATAATGAAAATAAGTAGGAGGCCACATTGTCAGAGATTGAGAATGTTCAACTGGGTCTTCTTGCTTTTTCCGTTTAGATTTTCTTCAACTTTTAAATTATACAAAGAGTTTTGTCAGGAATATATTTCAGTTCCCTGATGTAGTGCGAAATAAGAAATAAGCTAGTCCACGAGAGACAGATTTGGGTAGGTAGCTGAAACATAGGCTCCTTGACGGAAAGTTGATGGTATTTTTGTGTACCTTACAAAGGAGAAGAGTTCATACCGCATGCCTACAGGAAGCTAAACATAGGCTCCTTGACAGAAAGTTGATGGTATTTCATACCGCATGCCTACAGGAAGCTAAACATGGGCTCCTTGACAGAAAGCTGATGGTATTTTTGTGTACCTTACAAAGGAGAAGAGTGCATACCGCATGCCTACAGGAAGCTAAACATGGGCTCCTTGACAGAAAGCTGATGGTATTTTTGTGTACCTTACAAAGGAGAAGAGTGCATACCGCATGCCTACAGGAAGCTAAACATGGGCTCCTTGACAGAAAGCTGATGGTATTTTTGTGTACCTTACAAAGGAGAAGAGTGCATACCGCATGCCTACAGGAAGCTAAACATGGGCTCCTTGACAGAAAGCTGATGGTATTTTTGTGTACCTTACAAAGGAGAAGAGTGCATACCGCATGCCTACAGGAAGCTAAACATGGGCTCCTTGACAGAAAGCTGATGGTATTTTTGTGTACCTTACAAAGGAGAAGAGTGCATACCGCATGCCTACAGGAAGCTAAACATGGGCTCCTTGACAGAAAGCTGATGGTATTTTTGTGTACCTTACAAAGGAGAAGAGTGCATACCGCATGCCTACAGGAAGCTAAACATGGGCTCCTTGACAGAAAGCTGATGGTATTTTTGTGTACCTTACAAAGGAGAAGAGTGCATACCGCATGCCTACAGGAAGCTAAACATGGGCTCCTTGACAGAAAGCTGATGGTATTTTTGTGTACCTTACAAAGGAGAAGAGTGCATACCGCATGCCTACAGGAAGCTAAACATGGGCTCCTTGACAGAAAGCTGATGGTATTTTTGTGTACCTTACAAAGGAGAAGAGTGCATACCGCATGCCTACAGGAAGCTAAACATGGGCTCCTTGACAGAAAGCTGATGGTATTTTTGTGTACCTTACAAAGGAGAAGAGTGCATACCGCATGCCTACAGGAAGCTAAACATGGGCTCCTTGACAGAAAGCTGATGGTATTTTTGTGTACCTTACAAAGGAGAAGAGTGCATACCGCATGCCTACAGGAAGCTAAACATGGGCTCCTTGACAGAAAGCTGATGGTATTTTTGTGTACCTTACAAAGGAGAAGAGTGCATACCGCATGCCTACAGGAAGCTAACCATAGGCTCCTTGACAGAAAGTTGATGGTATTTCATACCGCATGCCTACAGGAAGCTAAACATAGGCTCCTTGACAGAAAGTTGATGGTATTTTTGTGTACCTTACTAAGGAGAAGAGTTCATACTGCATACCTACAGCAAGCTAAACACACAGGGCAAAGGGCTAGAAAGATAAGCAACACAGGTTATAAATTATTGTATTTTAGGATCGATAGAACAGGAATGTGATGGGAATTGTTGTATAACCAAGACTTAAGGATACGGTTGTTAGGGTAAAGCATGTTGAGATAGGATTATCTCATAATTATGTTATAGGGAAATGAGACAAAAACTAAATATGGAAGATACAGGCACCTTGTTTCAAGGTATTCCAAGGTCATGTAGGTAAAGATAGTGACGGTTTTGGCCATGTACACCTTGCTATCGCACTTTATTTCTTTGTTTTGAATAGAATCTTTGTTTGTGCTGAACTAGTTGTTTATTCTTTACCTTTTTTCATAATCTTAGAGTTCATTTTATTTACCTTTCTTTGTTATCTAGAAAAACTCCTAAGAAGAAGAACAACAAAAGGTATGTTGACAATAAATCTATGAAGTACACAATTAGAAATATGTAGGAAGAGTTTTAATACTTCTTTAATGAAGATATCATCTCACATTGAAGTTACCAAATATTGTTTTTTGTTTCTCCTCTTCAAAATTACGGGCAAAGGCAACGGAGCTGTGCAATCTAGGTGCTCCTTCTCATGTATGAAACTTTTAATGGATGCTATAAAGGAAAATGATGCGAAGTTAAATGCTCTGAAAGGCACAATCTTTGTGCATTATCTCGACATACCTGAGCGTTTAATTAGTCCGGGTTTAATTGAGCAGCTGACTAAGAGGTTTGATATCCCTTCGAAATCATTTGATATTGGAGGTTCTAGAATGTCATTTTGTATGAAGGAGGTGCAGGATTGCCTTGGCTTTGAATGTGTGGGCAAACATGTTAACATTCATCGATTGAGTAATAAAGAAAGCAAAGCATCAACTTTATTACTCAAAAAATATTTTCATGAACATGATTTAGGAAAACTTTCTAGGAAGGATGCCCTCGAGAAAATTAGAGAGTTTTCCACGGATGCTGACGGTTGGAAGGATGATATTTTGAGATTATGTATATGCTACATGTTCTCTGTTTTTTTCTTTCCGCAATCCAAACTGGATTTATCATTCTGGCCCCTGGCGTACTTTGGGAGTTCAGTAGATGAATTTGAGAAACATATTTGGGGAAAGGCTATCTATGATTTCTTAATTGACTATTTTGGGAAATTTAAAGAATATTGGGTCACCTATTTGCAAGGATGTCTGCCACTGTTGGAGGTCAGAACCAAATTTATCTCAAATAAATGTTCAGCCCATAATTTGACTAAGATATGGAACTCATTTTAGATGTTTATTTTGAGTTTTTTGACAGGCATTAGCTGACCGAAGGCTGAAATTGAGTAGCAGTCTAAATGCTGTAGTCTCAAAAGCTGCCATTGTCACCTATGATAAAGGTGAAACCAGGAGCTCGATCAACATAAGGAATGATTTGGATTCGTCAAATTCAGTACTGCACAAACTCACAATGATTTTCCTCTAGTTGTATCTGGAATTTATTAGTTCACATAATTATTATCATATTATTGTTTTTCTAAACAGCTAAGAAAGTGTGACGCCTGTACTCTCTCGGATAATGTTGTGGGAGAATCACCAAAACAGCAGAATGTCGGAAACACGTCCGAACAGCAGGAAAGCACATCTAAACATATCCTTGAATTGACTTGCAGAATGCAATTTGTAATGCTTGGCGTGAATATATGACAAAATAGCATGGTATGTAATTTCAGTATGATTGGTGGTTTAGGGCTGTAAATTATTGTGGTCCATGCTTGTATTGTTATTTTTGAGCAAGGTAACAGGAACTTATATTGTTTTTTTATGTGGATAAGATTCTGAATTTGTTTGTTTTGACTAATGGAATTGGAATGTAGTACCAATGTGGGACATAGAATATTTTTGTCATGGTGTATTATTGAGGGGATACTTAGGGGTCGTTTGGTAGGAGGTATTAGAAAAAATAATGCAATCATTAGCTTTATGCACTATTAATACCTTGTTTGGTACATTTTTTCAACTTGTGTATAACTAATACTTGTATTAGTTATACTTCACACATGGCATTATCCTGTGCATAAGTAATGCATAGAAAACCATAGCATTAGTAATATTAAGGCTTTAATGCATGCATTAGCATGGTTAAAGACAAAATTATCCTTAAAGTCCCTTAAAGCTAGAAAATATGGAGGGCATTTTTGTAAGCAACTTATTTTCTTAAAAATTATGCAATGCATTATAATTTTAATACACCACACTAAACAATAGATAAGAAATAATATTTGCATAACTAATGTTTGCATTACTAACACATGCATTACTAATACACCTTATTCCGCACTATTTTTTATACACCCTACCAAACGACCCCTTAGTGTATTGCTTTAATATTTGGTCCCCCATATACTTTTCTTTGTTTATTGTTCACTGACTTTGAAACATATGACACACGTGAGACTTGTCTGNTTTTTTTTTTTTTTTTTTTTTGTCTTTATGCTTCTTTTTTTCAGTTTAGGCTCGTTTGGTTGGGGCAAGTTTCTGGGATTAATTATACCAGAATTAGTTATTCCGGGATTGTTATCCCACCTTCAATGTGGGATAAAAATAACACTACAAGATGATGGGAGTGATTATCCCGGGATAACTGCTCTATTGCCTTAGGATGATAATGGGGTTGTGGTTTCTGTTCTTTCAAACATTCCAAAGGATGATGGGAGTGATTATAGCAGTTGGAATGGAAGTTGTACTTGCCATTGCCTTTTTGCATTTGCTTCATAGTTCTGCCCAGGATTTTTGACTGGAGTCCATCATTAATGAGGTAAAGAAACGAAAAAAGAAGAATAGGAACGTGTAGAATAGATGATATTCTGTTTTTTTGTTGTTAGCTATTACTATTAATAATGGCGTAATTGTGCCAAAGATATAATCTGTGTATTCAAGATGTGCTCCATTTTGCACTTTTTGTTGTTAGCTATTAGTATTGATATTAGCTGCTTGATTTTATGTGGAGAATCTGGAAGGTGAAAGGTAGTGGCTCGTCTTCTGCTTTTTCTTTCCTTGTCTTTCATTAGGGGACCTTTTTTCCATCTTTCTCATGCTGCCAGAAAAAATTCAACGGAATAAGTATGTTTGTATTCGATAGATCTTTTTCTTTCCTTCTAGTTGTGGGTGGTGGATATTGTGGTACAAGAAAAATTAAATTACTTTGATGCTATGAATATTTACTGAAAATGATGGATATTTGTCATTTTACACTACTGAAAATTTGGCCTACTGTAACGGTTAGAAAACCGTTCCCACAGACCATCTATAGCAACGGTTAAAGAACCGTAGCAATAAAAAACGTTGCCATAGCTCCAGTTTCTAGTAGTAGTGTTATAAAGGAAATGTACTAGAAATATCAATAGGGTGCCACATGCTCCTTATCCATTCGAACAAAGGTCGTATTACTCTCCAACTCGTTGAGTGTTAAAAAGCACCTAAAAAATTCGTATGTCAAATTCAGGAATTCAGTTTTTAAAATTTTAATTTGGTCGTTTAGGAATAACAACGCGTAACTGATTAAAATTTTCTTGTTAACCAGCTTAAAATTTTACTACACTATTACGAGAAGAGGTAATTTATGACATTTTATGTTTACTTATTACAGTATTTTATTTTACAAGTTTGAAGTAGTCAGTAAAATACTTTGGATATATCCGTACATGACTACTACACTTGTGATGAAAGGGGTAATTTACTACTCCCTCCTGTCCAAAATAACTGTGTTTTTGCTTCTTTTTTTTCTTATGGTTCAAAATAAGTGATTTTTCAGATTTCAAGAATGAATTAATTTTTTTTCCCTATATTGCCCTTGAAGTAATTAATATTGGAGTATATGTTCGGAGTGTTTATGTGAAGATGTAGTAAATGTTAATAGGGCCAATTTCATTGCTAATTAATAATAAAAGAGAAATTTTTTAATATATGTGAAAACAATCAAAAAAATCACTTATTTTGGACCGAAGGGAGTACTACACAAGGCAACAATGTTTCCACTATCATCTTTTGAAATATTTATTGATGTATTAAATATTTGTTTGTCCGATTTGTCAATATCAATTTAACCTCATTATTCTTGTTATTAAATATTTATTACTCCCTATAAAACTACACACCTTACTGTTAGTAATGTTATTTGGTTACCGGAGGCAATAAACAAGGATATCCCGGGGGATTAGCAATATTTTTGAAATATCAGTAAACGACTAACCCTGTCATAGAAGAAGTGCAATGACGGCAGTAATTTACGAATAGAGCCGTCAATATGGGTCGGGCCGGGCTAGCCCAGCCCAGCTCACGCGGGCTTTAGCAATTGACGGGCTGGGTTGGGCTAGCCCACCATTTTGATGGGCCTTATAATGGTCAGCCTACCCCAGTCCTATGTGGGCCGCGGGCCCCCATGGGCCAGCCCATCATTTTTAAAAATATAATTTTATATTTTTTCTTTAAGTTCTGACCTAAAAAAAGATAATTATTTAAAAGTTAAAAAAATATCTTGTTGCAAAAAATACGCAAAACTTAATAACTTTTTATATTGTTCCAATATATCACAATAAATACTAAAAAAAAGTAAAAGACAAGACTATATTTCATTCACTAAAAGTCAAAACTAAAATAAATTATTCAAGAGAACGTTCATGATGCTTATGAGATATCCAACACATCATCTTCATCAAACACATTTGAATCCGCTTGTGACAAGGTTGTCTTAACATCTTTATTTTCATCTACAATTCATATGCAATATTAATTAGTTAAATATTAAAAATAATTAAATTTTAAAAATTAATAATATTTAAATTCACATAAAAAATATTACCAGTTTGAGTTCGGGAAAACCTGTGCAGCCAATTTC
This sequence comes from Nicotiana glauca, assembly GCA_026770625.1. NCBI lineage: Eukaryota > Viridiplantae > Streptophyta > Magnoliopsida > Solanales > Solanaceae > Nicotiana > Nicotiana glauca. Next base: position 82,247 of record MU732767.1, on the reverse strand, counting down.
AAGTAGTAACAAGTGTTTGGACATTTTCATAATAAATGCAACTTCTGTACTTTGTAAGAACACGCCACCAATGCTAAATATTGATTCCGATGGTATAATGGTAATAAGAAAGCTAAGTACGTCACACACCATCATTGAAAGATCGAGATATTTTCTAGAATGGTCCTTCCAATACATGACAACATCACCTCTTGAAATTTCTCAAGATCAAGTTTTGGTTCCTCTTAGTAAAGATCCAATTCTGACTTTCCATATCTAAATGCAGTATATTTTTTATTTTTTATATATTTTAAATAAATACTTTATTAGGCCCACGGGCCGGTCCGGGCCAGCCTCAGTCAAGCCTCGCGGGCCACGGGCTTACTCGGGTCAGGCTTAAAAGCCTCGTCTTTAAACGGGCTCCAAAGATTCTAGCCCAGCCCTGCTAAATCACGAGATAGGCTGGGCTGGCCCAACGGGCCAAACCCATATTGACGGCTCTATTTATGAATAGGTGTGGTTACATATCACTATAGGTAATTGAGACATTAATTCACTTTCAATGAGCTATTACAACAGCAATTTGCGAGTTTGAAGTCGTCCGTATTATACCGATATTTTTGACATATCAGTAAACTATTATCACACATGTCCGAGTATACGTAATATGTTACTATACTTTTAATGACGGCAATAATTTTCGAATAGGTGTGGTTACTTATTACTATAGTTAATTAAGACATTAATTAACTATCAATGAGCTATAACAACATCAATTTGCGAGTTTAAAGTCGTCCGTATCATACCGATATTTTGACAATATCAGTAAAATACTATTGCCCTTGTAATAAGAGAAGTAAATTACTACTACAAATTTAAAAAAGGATGTATTTTATGAATTGTTAAGCATACCAATATTTTTGACATATCAGTGTCGGTAATATTTTACTATACTTTAATTACAACAGTAATTTACGAATATAAGTAATATTTTACTATGCTTTAATTACAACGTAAATTACGAATAGGTGTTGTTACATAGTATAAGTAATATTTTACTATACTTTTAATTACAACAGTAATTTATTATTTATGAATATGTGTTGTTACATATCACCACAAGTAATTAAGACATTAATTCACTTTCAAGGAACTATAACAATAGCAATTTGCGAGTTTGAAGTTATCAGTATCTTGTCGATAATTTGACAATATCAATAAAATACTACTACACTTGTAATAAATGAGGTAATGTATTACTTCACATTTAAAGACGGAAGTATTTTACGAATTATTGAGCTTATCGACAGTTTTGATATATCAGTAAACGCCTACTACGCCTACCATAATATAAGTAATATGTTTCTATATTTTTAATGACGGCGGTAATTTTCGAATAGGTGTGCTTACTTATTACTACAGGTAATTAAGACATTAATTTACTTTCAATGAGCTATAACAACAATAATTTGTGAGTTTGCAGTCGTCCGTATCATAACAATATTTTGATAATATCAGTAAAAACTACTACACATGTTATAAGAGAAGTAAATTACTACTTCACATTTAAAAATAAATGTATTTTACGAATTGTTGAGCTTACCGATATTTTTAACATATCAGTAAACGACTACTACACTTGTCATAGTATAAATACTACATTACTATACGTTTAATTATAACAGTAATTTACGAATAAGTGTTGTTACATAACACTACAGGTAATTAAGACATTAATTCACTTTCAATGTGCTATTACAACAACAATTTACGAGTTTGAAGTCGTTCCTATCGTACCAATATTTTGACAATATCAGTAAAATACTACTACACTTGTAATAAGAGAAGTAAATTACTACTGCAGATTTAAAGATGTATGTATTTTATGAATTGTTGAGCTTAGCGATATCTTTGACATATCAATAAACCATTACAACACTTGTCATAGTATAAGTACTATGTTACCATACTTTTAATGACAACAATAATTTTTGAATAGGTTACTTATTACTACAGGTAATTAAGACATTAACTCACTTTCAATGAGCTATAACAAGAGCAATTTGCGAGTTTGAAGTCGTCAGTATATTACCGATAAAGAGTTAATTTACTATTGCCCATTTAATGACGGAAGTATTTTACGATATTTTGACAACATGAGTAAAATACTACTACACTTGTAATAAGAGAAGTTATAACGATCCGACCGATTATTTTGAGCATTTACACTTCGCTCGATAGTTTGAAGGCATGAATAGCTCCGTGATGTACTATGACTTGTGTGAATTGACGGTTTAATTAGTTTTCAAGTTATTCGAAATTGATTTGGAAGAATGAATTTCATTGATGAAGCTTTAAGTTGGAAGAGTTGACCAAGTTTGACTTTTGTGAATTTGACCACGGAACGGAGTTTCGATGGTTCCGTTAGGTTCGGATAATGATTTAGACTCGGGCATATGCCCGAATTTGCATTTGCATAATCTAGAAGTATTCGACGCTAATTGGCGAAAGTTGAAAATTTGAATGTTTGGAAAGTTCATGAGTTTGATCAAGAGTTGACTTTGAGGATATCGGATTCGGATTGAGGTTCCGGAATTAAAAAAGCCTCGTTATGTTATTTGGGACTTGTGTGCAAAAGTTGAGTTCATTCCGAGTTGATTTGATATGTTTCGGCGCAAGTTTTGGAAGTTGAAAGTTCAAAGTTCATTTAAGTATGATTTAAGGTGCAATTCGTCATTTCGATATTGTTATACGTGATTTGAGGCCTCGAGTAGGTTTACGTTACATTATTGGAGTAGTTGTTATATTCAGACGGGATCCCGAGGGGCTCGGGTGAGTTTCGAACGAGGTTCATTTCGTTGCATATTGAATTTTTGCTAAGTTGCTGGTTCTGGTGTTCCGCACCTGCGACTGGTTTTGCGCATTTTGTGGTGGCCGCAGAAGCTAGCTCAAGCGCGTAGAAGCGAGAATGCACTGTTGGGCAGGAGTCCGCAAATGTAGAGGAATTTGCACAAAAGCGCGACCACAGATGCAATTCTGAGCATCGTAGAAGCGACCACTGGAGGGTCAAGGTTGTCTCGCAAATGCGAGCCTTTTTCCGCTAAAGCAAAGATCGCATATGCGACCACTTGTCCGCAAATGAGGAATTTGTTGGGCAGAAACTATATATCAAGGTTTTGGGTTCTTTTATCATATTTTGAGATGTGAGACTCGGATTGAGGCGACTTTTGAAGTAGTTTTCATCATAAAGATTGGGTTAAGTGTTCTACACTCGATTTTGATTATATTTCATGAATCTATCTACATTTTTGGTAACTGGATTGTGAATTTTAAAGAGAAAATTGAGGAGTTTTGTCCAAAGTTTCCTTAAGTGAATTTTGTGAGTTTTGAACATCGATTCGAAGTCGGATTTGGGTGAAACTAGTATGGCTAGACTCGTAATTAAATGAGTTGTCTGATTTATAAGTTTCGTCGAGTTCCGAGGTGCGGGCCCGGGTTGGACATTTGGGTTGGTTATGGGATTTTGATTAAAGATTCGACCTTTATCGATTGGGTTTGTTTCCTTTGATATTAATTGATGTATTTGAGTTACTTTTGGCGAATTTCAAGTCGTTCGGAGGTCGATATGCGCAAGATGGAATTTTTGAAGCACTGCTTGGCTTGATCGGTCCACTCGCAGCATTTTCCCTTGCAAATTTAGATTAATTGAACCAAAGGAATCTGTTGTTGTTTACTCTTTCATGATCTATTTCAAATTGTTTTTAATAACAAGAAAAATATTCGCAAGAGCCTTTTAGCTGGACCATTCTATGTTTTGTCCATCCGCTGTGGGGCGTTTGCATCTATACCCGTTTTTTGTGCCACATTTTAACTTGTGCTCGCTTTGCAAAAAAAATTGTAAGCGTACCCGCTTTTTCACATAACTTCAGCCCACGGGGCTGACGTTTTTCTTTTGTACTGGAAAACTTCAGCTGAAGATTTTGTCTTTGTAACCGGAAAACTTAAGCTCTAGAGCTTAAGTTTTCCAGTTATAAAATAAAAACTTAAGCA
>MU732767.1:35419-76839 GCA_026770625.1 Nicotiana glauca | reverse complement strand
TTTGGCGGATAGTCTTGAAATATCATGTTTAAGTAGCTACATATTATTTCCCGTTAAAATTTGTTAGAATGGTCAATGAAAATCTGGCGATTACATATCGTGCAAAGCTAAATCCAGAAAATCTATCTTCTTCAGTTACCGCAAAGCATGAAACTAGCAAGTTCCAATCTCATATTCTATTTGTAAAGGCTTATCTCAAACACTAACTACAGTGAAGAGCAAGAACTGTGGTATTGAAGAAGAAGATGAAGAGGAGGAGAAGGAGAGGAGAAAGGGAAGCTGAAATTTTTTAAAAGGTGGGTACGGATGCAAACAGAAAGACAAAGCGGCTGCAGGTTGAAAGGGATCGCCCCGTGCAATTTTTACATCCGCTGTTACGAGCATCAGCTCGGCCCAATTTTACATGAGCGTTTATGAGCTCTTTGGTACTGGATTATGAAACTTGTTTCTTGCTACAATGTGATCATCAGTGCAACTAGTCCCCTCACTCCTGATGCCAGTGTGCAGTTATAGAATTGGGGTTTGAAGGGATTACAATATATTACTATTTTAGAGGGCTTTAATCTTAGGTGGATGCACAGTATAGGCAGGGGCGGATTCACCCGTATGGGTGGGGGTGGTATGGCACCTGCTCGGTTGGTAAAATTATCATATATTTATGTATAAAAAATTTAAATTAGGTTAAATATATGATCCTGCCACCTCCATTCGCAAACTAGATAAATGTGTCATGACTGGTAAACCTTTTTGAAAGTTTTTCTCGTGTGTAAAATTCAAGTTCAAATTTATCTTGTACCTTGTCTGACTTTCCTTTTTCGTTGTGCTTTTTATTATTTTTTTCTAGTCGTTTTCCTTTTTGGCTACCTCCCTCTTCCTATTTGTCGTTTATTATTTTTATTTTTTTCTTCTATTCTATTACTTTATTTGTGAAATTTAGCACCACTCAAAAAAGAGCCTCCAAAATTTAAAAGCTCATAATATAAGCATTTCTCTTAATTTCAAATCTTTTAGTTTTCTTCTTTCAAAATCAAAAAACTTGGGTCTTGATATTTAGATTGAGATAAAAATTAATTTATATATTTTTTTTTTATTATAACATGAAAATTTGTGTTATTCTATAATGTTAAATACAATTTAAATCTCTATAGTAATAAATTATGATGAACAATTCGCACGCATTAGATTTATGATTTTAAGTTTTGAGATGTTATAGTTTATCTAATTCTGCATTTATTTATGGGGTATAATTTATCTATTGAAGATATTTTTTTTTCTTATTCTGATCAGTGGAGTTCTCTTATTAAAGATTTTATTTTACTTGTGCAAATTTATTTTTAGCATACAAAAAAATATAGTTCCCTGGTGAAAATATTGATTTTACTTGTATTATTAATAATAAAAGTGTGATTCCTTCTTTAAAATGTTAATTATATTTGCTTCTTAATGTCTGAGATGTAATTTTCATACGATAATAATAATATATATACCCAATGAAATTCCATAAGTAAGGTTTGGAGATTTTCTGTAATTTTTATATTTGCAAATAAAGTGCTTATTGAATTGTCCAAATAAACTAAAAAAATAAACCGGACAAGCGTTCCGAACAAACTATATATTAGTAGTTATTATAAGGTATATATTAAAGGAAATTTTTGCACCCGCCATCTTTAAATTCTAAATCCGCCTCTGAATATAGGTTGCTGAAAAAGTTGCGGAAGGAGAGATTCTGCCTTTGCCATTGTCAGGCCTCCTAGTCATCATGCTAAAGAAGATGAACCAAGGGGATTTTGTCTGTTCAACAATGTTGGTATTGCAATAAGTTATTTATTGAATGAAAGAGTAAGTGCAATTTTTTATCATCAGCTCTCAGAGTTGATTCAGATCTTTGATTAGTTTCGCGGCAACGTGGTTTTGATTTAATATGCTAAATTCCACCATGCAGTTTGATCTGGGCATTAAAAAGATTTTGATTGTTGATTAGGATGTTCATCATGGAAATGGTACTCAAAAAAACTTGTCTTTTCTGTACATAGTTATTTGTAACATTTCCAGTTATTATTTACTTTTTCTATTCGGATTGGCATCATATAACAAGATATGGGAAGGCTTCCTGAAAGAATTTTGAGAATATTTGGGATTTGTACTCTTTGTGCAAAACTAAGTCTTTCTTGTGGGTATGGTGTATCATTAGTTGCCCCAACTAAGTATTTTTTTGGGCGTATCATTGTTATCCCAACTAGGTACGAGGCTGGAAGTTTCTATCCATGTGGTGAAGATGGATCACATGTCATGATTGGAGAAGGGCCTGGAGCAGGTTACAACATAAATGCTCCTTGGGAGAATGTCGGGTGTGATTATCTTGCTGTATGGGACAATATATTAGTTCCTATTGCCAAAGAATTCTGTCCTGACCTGATTATGATATCTGCTGGATTTGATGCAGGTAAGTAGAAATTTGGGAGATACATCTGTTGAGATCTTCTGACCATTTTTATATTTTTTTCCTCTATCATCTCCTTTCTCTCGCAACTTCAGTTATTATGTTTTTAAATTTTTCATCCTTGATTATAAAAGCATTTTCTTAAAACAGCTTCAATTTTTTGGGCATTGATCTTTTAATATGTCTAGATTTGAATTGGTATTTTGGAATCAATCATTTAACCTTATAGTTGAGCTTCAGTAATATCTAAAATCGACAGGGCAGGTTTCTATTTAATTTGTACCTCTCCTGAATGTGTAAAATGATTTATAAGTCAATAGAAAATATAGAGCTTCTGGTAATTTTTTTTTTCTTGTAGAATATTAGTTTGAGATGATTATAGTGTAGAAATAAGTGATGTGCGTCATATTTTTGTGGTACAAGAGAGGAGAGACTTCACTGGGATTTGAGATTCTGAAGGAAATTACAAGTTGGGAGGTGGATGAATCCGAACGGTTGATGGAAATGATCTACAAATGGAACACCAGACTCACTGGTAAGGACTCATGGAGGTGGGAGGCAAGAAGATAGAAGAGAAGGCGCGTCTGTGGGATATTGCGTTGCTAGTCATCATGTGGGTTTTCTTACGGAATGATGAAATAGGAGAGCTTTTGAGAGGCTAGAAAATGATTATTTCATGAAGTTTCTGTCTGTATAGTAGATTGGGAGACATTTGTAGAGTTTTAATGTGTAGGTTCTCTCTATTTGGTATACGACTTGTATACGGGAGCTTTTCCCATATTAATATAATTATTTACCTTTTCAAAAAACAATTTGGTGCAACATGAGCTTAAACGGAGCAACTTGGTCGGTGAAGATTCATATAGATGAACCCAACTTGCTTGGAATTGATACCTAGTTATCGTAAAAAGATGGGATAAGCTTGTTAACACTGCATTTCCAAAGTTGTCCCTTTTGGTGGTTACTCGTGATTTTGTTGACAATTCTGTTAAAATTACTCCATTTTTTTATTAGTCTCATCCTCTATTTTCTGTGTTGATTATTGTTGTGCTACTTTTTATGTCATGAAACAATCACCGTGGAAAGGTAGTTAAGGAGAAGTATGATATGTAAGGAAAATGGACAAGAATTTGTGGCCAAAACTCGTTAACAAGTCCAAGTTTGAAGTAGGAAATGGTATGAAGATTTCCTTCTGGGAAGAGAATTGGCTAGGCCAAGGGAATAGGCATGGGAAGTTTTCTGTTAAGTTTGCTTATAAGAAATTCAACCTTTCTAATAATCAAGTTAGATGTAGGCCATGGAAGCTGATATGGAAAGTAAAAATTCCCTACAAAGTTGCTTGCTTTACATGGTTATTAGCAAAAGAAGTGGTTCTAACACAAGATAATTTAATCAAGATAGGTTATCACTTGTGCACTAGATGTTGCTTATGTGGAGAGGAGGCAGAGACAATTAGTCATCTCTTTTTGTATTGCAAGTTGACAGTAGAATTATGGAGAATTTTCATCAACTTAAGGAGAATTTTATGGGCAATGCCAGGAAGAATACTTGAAGTTCTAGCTTGCTAGAATAAAGAGCGTAATCTTTCTAAACACAAAGAGAGATGGAAAATTGTCCCAGCCTACATATGATCGACAATCTAAAAGAGAGACATCAGAGATGTTTTGAAGACAAGTTCAGTAACATCCAGAAGATGAAGATGAAATGTCTAGCTCTTTTCTATTTTTCGTGTAAAGAAAAGTTTTTGGAGGATCATGAATCCGTTTTTGATGTTCTAGAATCCTTGTAAGAAGACCAAGGATTATAAGTGTTTTCGTTTTATGCACCCCCTTTTTTAATTATGTGTGACTTCACAATTATAGTGAAGTCCATATGCTAATATACTATTTACCCTTAAAATCAGATAACAATTAAACTTATAAGTGGTTTTAAGGATATGTAATTTCACCTAGCACCAATTGATAAATATGATGGTTAATAGTAGAAATAAACAACAAAGTAATGCAAACCAGTATTGAAATACTATTCAGCCCTCGAGCTAGGTCGTCATCGAACTGAATGACTGAGAGTAGAGTTATGAAACAAACTGATGAACAAGATAGTATAAGAGAAAATAGTATTGTATTGCTTTGATATACGTGAATGTAAAATGGTCACAAAAATAATTAGAACCCTCTTTATATAGTAAAAGAATCTTATTTATGGTACAATTCTAATTATAGAAGTAAACCCCATGATCGGCTAAACAACCGTTCTTGATTTGATCCGTTCCGAGATTTCTGCCATGATCCTCGTCGTCTCCAACCTATAAATATATCTTCCTTATTTTGCCCAAACTTTATTTTCAATCTTCATACTCCTTTGTCTTCTACAGATTCTCAAGCCTTTCTTTGTTTGTTTTCCCCGAAATACCAAACATCCCAATCATTGTTCATCCTTGTTCACCAAAACAAAAAATGGCCAAAACATCTAAAATCGTTCCATAGAAAGAGAAAACTTCCTCGTCTAAGCCGGTAGGCGAACAACCAGCGACGGAGCCACCCTGAAGAAGTGTTTCCTCCATCGTGCTTCCTTGACTCCGACTTCAAAGTTGAAAATACCTTCTCGGTTCCGGGCCAATACGAGCCAATGTCGAGGTACATATGCACAATAACCAATGGCCTTTTAAACCAAGTTAAAAAGGATTTCAAATGGGTAGACAAGCATATGGTGGTTCCCTCGCCTGAAGAGTCAATCACTACGTATGTGCAGGTGTTTTTGAGTGTTTACACCTACCCTTTCACACTCGGCCCCTGGATCCAGTTATCATTGACTTCTACAAGAAGAACGAGGTCACATTTGGCAAAATACACCCCTCCTTCTGGAAGATAGTGATACTGATCCATTTTTTGTGAGCCAAGTCGATGGGCTTCCCTTTACCCCCGATCGTCTTATACGCTTATATAGCCCTCGACTTTATTGGAGGGATAATAAAGCTTCAATGTTGGGGTTCCAAGGCAGCTTTATCGAGCATAGATGAGGATAATAACCGGGGCTGGATGGGACAATTTGTCCGAGTGAAGACCTCGGATTTGATCTCGGCTGAAAGTAAGCCATTTTCGGAGAAATGGAATATAAAACGTAAGTATGGCTCCCTTTTTAACTTCTGCTCATTTTTTCATCTTTCTTATTGACGCTTTATATGATGCAGTCGTTGACCGGATACCAGGTGCGATTCCCTAGCTCGAGAACTAGGTTAGAAGCTTAGTGTTAAAATTGACACACATTGAGCGTGCATGGCGCGAATTATTGAGAGGTCGATGGGAGGCCCGAAACCATGGTAAGTTTTCGTATAATCCAATAAATCCGACCATTGTCCGAATTTCTTTTTGATCTCATTTACCCTTCTTTCGTAGGCCTGGAAAAGGATGTGCCGATGAGGCCCCCGTCAGGTGATGAAGAAAACCTTCCCCAACTATCTGCTGTGAAATAGAAGAAAGAGCGGAAAAGGAGAGAGGCTTCGAGATAGACGAAGTTGGACGACCAGAAGACCAAAAAGAGGCGGACCCATAGAGGGAATGTCATCCCTTTGATAATAGACTCAGTCCTCAGGCTATGAGACGAGCCCGAAGAGGGTGAACATGAAAAAGAAAAAGAAGATGATTCAAGGATGATAGCCCGTACACGAGCTAGCACCGGGGCTCGAAAAGTTTCATAACTAGTGAAAATCAATGATGACCGGTCTAGGCCCGATGAGGTCGAGGAGGAGACTTCGGACCAAGTCCCCGAGATGAAAGGAATCGAAGGCGTTTTTCCTCAGGGCAAAGAGGCCATTGAAGAGGTGATGGATGTCGGCGTAGAGAACGACCTCAAAGCTCCCCAAGATGGAGGCAATGCTTTAAAAGATCCTCGGGGGGCAATAGAGATTGTGGATTCCTCCTTGTTTCCTTCAATCTCTGATTCTTTGATACGGGATGCTCAAGCCGTGGAAACTTGTCATAGGGAAGGATCTCACGGAGAGGAGGACCTCTTCTGTAGTTTATTTGCCGGGATAGAAGATGTCACCGGCTTGAGTGACCTGAAGGTTCCAAGGAAAAGCTCGGATGAAGCTTCCTTGAGTTCTAAACTGACTGATCAATTCCAGGCTCCTAGTGTAGATCTGGGGTGCAAGAGAACTATGGTGATTATGGTCCCGGAATATGCCTGTGTTCTTGGTGTCCCCATAGGGGTGTCAAGCTACCTCCGAGGTTTGGTCACAAAGGAGGATCTAGCCCAGATGGATGTGGTGGGAGCGCCTTGTCTTTTCAACGAAGACCTACAGGCTTTAAACCGGGTAATCTCTGATTCTTCTATCCAGTTTTGTACTTAGGTTTTTTCTCCCTTGGTGTAATTTTCCCCCTCTATGTTTACAGGCTCTGGTGCTTCATCATGAGGCTTTCTTACGATTCAGAGGGAACTGAGCCATTATGAGGTTGATATCCAGGGGCTCACCAAGTAGAAGAATACCTTTAAACTTTTCCAAGAAAAAAAAGAAGAAGAAATCAAGGGCCTCCGAGCTGAACTGGATGCGACTCAGAAAGAACACAGCAAACTGACCAAGAAGGTAATAAAAGTCTTAGAAACTCATTGCATCAGTTCAGGAGTGGTGGCTAACAATTCGATCTCATAGGTCCAACAACTGCACGAGACGATCGGGCAACTCCGTGGAGAGGTTGATGCGGTGAAGGCGAAAACCATAACGTGGAAGCAAAATATGGACCTCCTTGCCTCAGAGAAAGAGACTACTTGAGCTCAGTTATCCTCGGCTGAAAGCCAGCTCCAAGGCATGAAAGAGAAGAACTTGGCACAAGCCAAGAGAATAGAGGAGCTCCAGGCTCGGTTGGTCACAGAACTTGCAGTGGCGAAATCTAAGGCTGAGACGGCTAAGGCCGATGCGGTGGCAATCGTGTCCATCTACCGATCTGACGCTGAATCCGCTCAAGCTCGAGCAAAGGAAGTTGCTGATACTACTCAAAATCGAGCATACTGGGTTGCCGAGCTTGCCAAGTGCCAGTCTCGAAGGAAGACCCTCGAGGATAGCCACGTTCGTGGCTTCAATCGCACTGCCGAGATCAAATATGCTAAAGAGCTTGAAGCCGAAGCCAAAGCATGGTCTCTTCTGATGATGATGATTCTGGGAGCATGAGTGGATCCAATAGTGGAGAAGACCCTAAGGGTGAAGATGTTTCTCCCGGAGAATATTAAGTTCTTAGGATCTTTTTTGGATTTTTCTTGCATAGTATTCCGATTAGGACATGTTTCCCTTGTAAATAACTTTGACATATATAAATATATCTTGCTTATGAAATCCGTACTTTATTTATGTTAGATGAAATTATTATTCATAGGTTCGAGGTTCGGGTAATTTGGACCAGAACCGAACTAGTGTCGAGTGAGTGCTTGCTCAAACTCGAAGTAGGGTAACCCTTAAGTTTTAATTGAGTAAGGATGATCCCTCTAACTCAAAACGAATGATGGTCCTTAGGCTTTCATATTAAGCCAATGTGTCCTTGGTAAAAAGATTGGCTTTTTCCCCTTTTCGGCTTAAAAAGTTCGTTGTTAATTGTACAAAGTTTGTTATGCCTTAGCACGAAATAAGGAATTGTTCGAGAGTTCAATATCATCTAAACCCTTTGTCATTTTGCTTAGGGTAGCCTTTTTAATCGATTTATAAGAATATTTGAAGGCCTGTTTTATTAGGGAATTCGGACATCTCCGAACCGTGTCGATTTGGCCGTAGCCTTTAGTTTGGGATTTGCCTATTGGGCTCGTTTTTCGTTATACTTCAAGCTTGTTCGAAGTGTCAGTCCCCGAGTGAGGTGGTTGTGTCCTATAAAAATCGAGAGTTTCCTTTTTAAGGTCTTATAATCTCGAGATTTTAATGATCCCGTCTATTTTTCGGACGGAAGTCCCCGAGTGGGGGGGTTAATTGTTCGAACTTCGGTTGCGATCGACCCTTATGCCTTTTTACACAATAGATCGAGTATGAAATTATGAAGTAGAAAATTTTTTAAGGCATGAGATATTAGCAAGGAAAAATACTTCTTTCAATAGATGATTATACATGCGTACATGTTTGATGTTAGGGATCGAGTAACCTATATGGGCACGTTCATTTGACCATTTGGCCCTTACAAAATTTACCTATTGAGATCCCGCCGTTATGAAGTAATTTCCTTGCAAAAAAGTTGACATTCAGGGGTAATTCCCCCCAGTATTCGAGGTTGATTGTAAAGAATCCTTGGATATTATTGAATATTGTTCAAAGTTAGAATGATCAATGGCTGCATCATTAAAAACCTCACCGGAAAACCCAATTGGGAAAAAATTGGTCTAAGGGAAAAAGAGTTCAATGTGTGATTTCATACCTAAAGACTTCGTGCTGAAGGATCCGTTGCCATTCCTGATCGAACGCCGGCAAGTGGTTAGTTTAAAATATAAATGAAAATGGATGAGTTTGTACCTTATCAGTAGTATCGCTTTAGGAGTGATATGTTCCAATTGTTTGGTAGTTGCTCGTTGTTCATCGTGAGGAGCGTAGGATCCCTTTACAATAATATTGAGGACCTGATATGGTCCCTCCCACTTTGGAACCAGTTTTCCTTCATTCGGGTTTTGAGTGTTGAGGATGGCTTTTCTTAACACCAAGTCCCCTATTTTAAAGTGTCGAAGATTGGTTCTTCGGTTGTAATACCTTTCGATCCGCTATTTTTATGCGTCCAATCGAACAAGGGCAGCCTCGCGTCTTTTATCTAACAATTCTAGGCTTGTGTTCATAGCCTCGTTATTTGATTCTTCTTACGCATATCAAAACCTGAGGCTAGGTTCCCCGACCTCGTCCAGGATAAGAGCTTCAGAACCAAAGACCAAAGAGAATGGTGTTGCCCCGTGCTGGATTTTGATATTGTGCGGTACGCCCAAAGAACCTCGGGCAATATCTCTCTCCATTTCCCTTAGCGTCGGTCAGTCTTTTCTTAAGATTTTGAATGATGGTTTTGTTGGTTGATTCGGCTAGTCTGTTCCCGCTGGGGTGGTATAGAGTCAATAAAATCCTTTTAATCTTGTGATCCTCGAGAGATTTAGTCACTATGTTGCCAACGAATTGTTTTTCGTTATCGCATACAATTTCGGCGGGCATCCCGAATCGACATATAATGTGGTCCCAAATGAAGCCTATGACTTATTTTGCTCTAACCTTCTCGAAGGCATGTGCTTTGACCCACTTAGAAAAATAATCAGTCATAAATAAAATAAAATGAGATTTACCAAGAACAAGTACCAAGAACAAGTCAAGGCATGGCTGCAGCATAAAATCAACTACAGCCGCAAAAGACCCACCGTGACCGCAGACCATTTAGTGCGGTCCGCGGTGGAAAAGTTCAGAGAGATGCACTTTTGGAGATTCAAGTTGTGTGGTCTGCTGAGGATTTCTTGCGGTCGCAGTAGTCTCTTTGCGGCCGCAATACATTTTTGTACTGTCCGCGGAGAGGTGTTTCAGAGAGTTGGGAGTTTGGATGATTGAAGCCAGCGCGGTCCGCAGAGCATTTTATGTGGACCGCAGTGAATCCACCACGGCCACGGTGGCCAGGTTCAGAGACCCAAAAGTCAAGCCAAAAAGCCTCACCGCGGACGCATTACATTTTATGCGGTACCTCCGCCGGGGTATTTTTGTCCAGAAAATTTAGCCTAGTATAAATACTACTTTTTTAGATTTTTAGGCCATCTAACTTTTAGCTGAGCACGTGAACGGCATTTTTTTACGATTTTGAGTAATTTTATAGTGGGTTTATCGTTGAATCTTCAATTCTTAGTTTGTAATCATACTTTATGGTTTATTCTTCATCTAATTACATGTTTCTTCTATTATTATGAGTAGCTAGACCCATTAGCTAGGGTTGTAGCTCAACCCTAGTGTGGGTATTTTATGGGTCTTTTGTTTTAAGACTTAGGTGTTTATGGGTGTTTGATATTTGGACTGATTTGTGTTTTCGATGTTGAATTAGTGGTTGCGAATACTAATTTGTGCCTTTTTGACTTGGGCTCTTTTTGAGAAAGAGAGTTTGAGTCTAGCAAAATCAATCCAACAAGGAATTGGGGTGCATTCAAGAGATTGATAGCCCTAATTAAAGGGTTAAACCTAGAGATAGTAATACCCGACTTTAGCCTATATTGCTTGCACAATTTTGACACCTAATTGGTCTTGAGAAAGTCAATTATTGCAAAGTCACTCAAGCTACCGAGAGGTATAGAGTGAGTAGTTCAGTGCATTCGCTATATTGTAATCCCCAACATAACATCATTCCCTTAGACTTTGGAACCCGTCAAGTATTCACCTAGGGTAAAGTCATTTCCCTAGTGCCTCGTTACCTATTAGAAAACCCTTCTAGCAACTTTTTTTGGTTTAATTTAGCATTTCATTAGTATAAAAGTAGAAGTAATCAAAAGAACAATTATTATTGGAAGCGCAATTACGCATTGCTAGTTTAGATAGGAATCCAATTCCCAAATCTAGCTTCATGTAGATTCGATCTTGACCTATTCGGGTAAAAGCTGCATCGACCGCTCTCGCCGTTCTATAGTGGTGCAGGGTTGGCTCCGATCAAACCTCGAGATGAATCGCCCTAGGGCGGATATGTGCCCGATCGGCCTCTACATGGCCTTCACATTATCCACGACTTTGATATCCTCGATAGCTTTGATTTTATCGGGGTTGATTTCGATTCCCCGATTAGACACCATGAAGCCAAGAAAATTGCCTAAGCCGACCTCGAATGCACACTTTTCTGGGTTGAATTTCATGTTGTACCTCCTTAGTATTGTTTACCTTGAAAATGGTAATTACAATTAGATTTGATTTTTTGATTCTAAAAATATGTAATTTATTTTAATGCTAGTTGTTATCCAATAGATGCTAAGCGTGACACTAGAAAATAAGGTAAGAGCTTGAAGATAGATCGTTGTGCAAACCAATTAGCCGAGAATCGGGGTCTCGAGCTAGCCTATGCTGGGCCTCGAGGTCGAGCTAAAGCGTTAGGCCGTGGATAGCCGATGAAGGGATAACAGTTCTAAGAACTTTGATGAGGGCTCTTTATGATCAATTATGAGTAATAAATGAAGAACAAACAATGAAACACAATAAATGGTCGACCCTGGAGTTATAAGTTTTCACTTTCTTATCATTTTCCTCGATCTTCTTTTCCCCTGTCTCGATTCGCTTCGTCAGTTCCTCGAGCATTTTTACAATAGCGGTATTAGTCTCTGATTCTCCCTCATTCGATCTCTTTGGCACCGATTCGGTTCTATGAAATACTTCTTGCGATGGCTTGAGCTCGATTTTGCTTGGTGCACGATTCTGTTTTTGGAGTTGTGCTATTGCAGCTTGTTGAGTTTGAAACATCTCGAATATCATTCGAAGGCTAATTTTGCCTTATTCCTGCTCTGTGCGTTCTGATCGGCTTCTCGAGCATCTTTGCGGATGCTATTTTTAGGTTCGATGCCCAAATTTCCATTAATGTCAATATGGGATCTGACGTCAATTAGGTCCACGGCCGGGTGTTCATTGGGTTGACTGGAGGTACTCTGTTTCCCGGGGCGGCTATGTTGTCATTTTCGCCGTGGAAACCAAGGCCATTGTCTGTATGTATGGGTGCTACTTGAGAGTTTGACATGTTGATCCTGAAATCAAAGTCGTTTACAAGAACAAGCGTAAAGCAGTGTGTGTGTTATGAGAATTAATACCAGGCAATCACTATTATCCCTAGCCCCACGGTGGGCGCCAACTATTTACCCTTAAAATCGGATAATAATTAAACTTATAAGTAGTTTTAAGGATATGTAATTTTACCTAGAACCAATTGATAAATATAATGATATATTAATAGTATAGATAAACAACAAGTAATGCAAACCAATATTGAAATGCAATTCAGGCCTCGAGCTAGGTCGCCCTCGAACTGAATGAGCGAGAGTAGAATTATGAAACAAACTGATGAACAAGAGAGTATAAGAAAAGAGTATTGTATTGCTTTGATACGAATGAATGTAAGACGATCAAAAAAATTATTAGAATCCTTTTTATACAGTAGAGGAATTATATTTATGGTACAATTCTAATTACAGAAGTAAACCCCATGATGGGATAAACAACCGTTCTTGATTTGATTCGTTCCAATATTTCTGCCATGATCCTCGGCGAGTTACAGATATCTCGCATTTCCGTTATTATTCTATCTTCGGTCTTGCTCGATGTCTATCCTGTTTGGTCTCGATCATCATCGATCTCGACCTCGACTGGTACTTCGAATCCCGGACTCGGTATCTTATCCTCATATCTCAGTCTGATTTACTACGGTGCCGATCCTCGAACTATCCCCCTGGTCCCGGCCCATTAATGAAATCGGGTGGGCCCGATTTTAACCGTATACATATACAAATACGTTACCTTCTCAAGATAAAAAAGAATCGAGCTATCAAATCCTCAGGCATATGCATATCAACTTGGCAATGGATCTCAAAGCACCTATTTTCTCGAGAATGGAGCATTGTCTAAGATCATGAGAACATGAATCTTGCCCTTTCGGTCTATTTAGCTTTGGTACTGAAAATGTAACTTCTATCTTGATTGTGTTTTCGATAGAAGACAATCTCGATATCTGGCTTTAATCTCTTGTTACATTCCAAGTTGTCTTCTCTGTCTTATTTGAGTAATTTTCCTTTATCTTCCGTTAACCATCACATAATCTGTGGATGCTGTGTGGTGATTCTTTTCTCTGGGGTGGGGGTTGAGGGCGGGGCAGGGTGGCTCTACCCATAACTTCTTGAGAGTTTTCTTTTGAGTAGGTGGTGCATTTGTTTCATGATGCCGTTTGTTTTTTGTTTTCCTTTAAAAAACGTAATGGTTCTCTGTACTCTGTTTGGATTATTGTTCCCCGTTATTTTATAATGTATTGTATTGTACTGTATCATATTGTACCATATCGTTTTATGAGTACAATATTTGAATAGATTGTATTGTTTATCATTGTTAAATAATATTTTGCTATTTGATTTGACTGTATCGTACTGTACTGTAACTGATAAGTTTACTAAACTACCCTCAATTATTTAAATATTGAATTTATCAAAAATTATGCATAAAATAATTTTTAAAAAATAAAACAGAAAAAGGCAAAACACCTTAAGAAAGCGGAACAGAAGAAGGCAAAACAAAGGAGCACAACTAATTAGAATTGAGTTAAAAGCAAATTAGGAGAAAAAGTAAAATAGAAGGCGGCAAAACACCCTTAACGTTGGTGGCAGAAGTACTGGAAAAAAACAAAGTAGGTTAGAAGTTGGAGATTTGGAGTTAAAATAGAAAAAAAAGTAAAGGGTAAAATAGAATTGTGGAGTAATAAGTTAGGGCATAATTGGAAAGAAAAATAGGAAACGATCCCACCACACCAAATCGGTTGTTTAAAAAAAAAAGAAACTTTTCATTGTTCCGGAACAATGGATTTAACAATACAATACAACCATTTTTAATGAAACAATCAAAACAAACGTTATTTTGGAATAACAATATAATACGATACAAGGAGGGACAATCATCCAAACAAGTTGTTGGTTGGTTGTTTTTTCTAGTTGACAACAATGGAATCAGCCTTATTCCACTTTCTTATGGAGTCAAATTCTGGTAATATCTTTGCTAGCCCTGAAAATGAATGGCGATAAAGGTCCATGATTTGGCTTACATTACATTATTGTTCTTTCATTTTTTTGTGCTGTCCATTGAGAATTGGTAAAACACCAAGTTACTCTACCTCAAGTCTTCCCAACTTCTGGTATATTTCCTTACAAATAATCCAAATGAGTTAATCAATCGACTCTTAAAGACCTTTGTTTGGTGCTTGCAATTGTATGTTGCTACATGTTCTGGTTTCTGCAGAAATTTTCGCATAGCATTTCTTTGACTTTTATCCCAAAGCGTGTTCAACTAGTTGTAGGAAATCTGTTTGGTCCGACCCGAAGTTAAATAAACTACTTGGTTGCTCATTCTCAGTTGTCAAGCTAACTAGTATTAACAGATTGTGGCCTGAGTCTCCCAGCATTGCATGGTCAATTGTAGTATCATTATTCTAAACATAGTAAGTCTTTGTGATATAGGCTTACTTAAGTAGAGCAAAAATACACACTGAAACAGATACAGGCTTTCCTTAAGTATAAGTGTTAGTATGTTAATCATACTATAAAAAATTCCGTCATGAAAAAAGAAACAGCTAGTTTTATTTGAACTTTCGATGATTAAGAAAAGAATAAATACCGTCAAGCATTGTATGTCCACGGTTTTCTTTATCAAATGAAGGTTAATAAGCCACGATGAGATCATCGCTTGAAGATGATCCCACAATGAATTTATGCATAAAGCTACAAAGTACTTTCTGAAGGGAGGAAAACTTCAAATGTATGGCAGATTACAGAGTAGATACAACCGTATGAACAATGAGAAAAAGAACAAATTTGAAATACTAAAGCCTATTGAATATTTCACTTTGATTTGCTAGGAACTTTCAAAAAAATTCAGTGGTTCCATGTCATTTGTACAGAAGCATCTATTTAAAAAATGGTGCAATATTAATAGCAATTTACAAGCAATATGATATTCATGACACCTCTTGCAAGGAAGAACTTGTTGTCTCCACTGACAAGCTAGCAACATCTTGCAGTTTATCATTGTCCAACTCCTCATTAAAATGCTCCCTCAAAAACTCAACCGCCATGAATGTAAGAGCAGAAGCTGGAATGTACCATGTTATTCGAGGAATGCTACCTCTAAACATACCCCTAACACCTTCAGTCATCCAAATCTTCTGAACTGCGTCCAGCCAACCGCTATACCTGGCAACAGATTAACAATGCAGAACTTGGATATATGAAAAAATCATGGATCATGTCATATCTTTCAACATAGCACGAGGTATTACCAAGCACCAAAAATAACTAACAAAAAGTTAGCCTCCGGTTTATAAGTACAGCTGTGCAAAAAGTAAGAGAATATATAAGTTTCCTAATTCAGGATGGTGTTGAATAACCAAAAAGGCTTTTTCTTATTTTGCGGGATGTAACTCAGGAGTTTTACAAGTAGTGAAGAGCTAAGTCTTACATTCAATGTTGTATTTTTTAAAAGATTTTAAATTTTAGTGAAAGAGTTAACATTGCAACAAAAATGATAAGTTATAGACAGATGAGCACCTTAATATTGTTCCTTGCACTTGTAATCTTGTTTTGATAACATCCAAGGGAGTGGTGACATATGCACTTAATCCTGTGAATGAGATGGAAAAGTCATTGCATATTAAAATACAACTATCGCTATAGTGCTTTAACAAGGGGAGAGTAGTACATACCCCCAGCTAGTCCTCCCAAAAGGAGGCCCTCAATAGATCCATTTGAGTGATAACTAAAGTTGTTAAACCACTTCTGCTTCCCATACTCCGTTATGCTTTTCAAAGCCTCACAGAAAGTAACCTATGAATTTGAATTTTTACTAAAGTTAAAAAAGAATTAATATAACAGAAACATATATAAAAACAAAGTTACATTAGATTTGAATTGAAAAGTGTCATCAAAACATCACAGATCAACAGCAAATCTTATAATTCTGAAGGAAACAGTATTAGGGGAATGAGGGCCTACACAAGTAGAAGAAACTCATGATTCTTATCAAGTTACGATGTTAATCTAAACCATGGAAATTGTCTCTACTGTGAAAAATACGTGGAACAATCAAGTCAGAACTCGCGACACAATCATACTCGGAGCATAGTTCCTAATGGACTGGACATTGGACCATCTCCATTTAGTAGGGTGATGGATATAAATTATTCATGTAATTTCATATTTAGAAAATAAGTTTTAAAATAAAATATGAATAATGATATCCTATCCTCGCATATTTTCTAACAAATCTTGTAGGAAGAAGAAATTATGAAAACGAAGGAAAGAGGCTAAATGACAAGAGAATGAAGCAAAGCCACAATTGCACGTATCATCTTCATATTCGCAAATGTGTAATATACATATGGCTTAAAGAGATAATTACATATGAAAAGGAGTATAGTTGCATATGTGGAATCTATATACGCAAGGTCACATTTGCATACATGGAACCTACATTTGTAAGTCTAAAACATGAAGTCAAGAATGGAAGCAAAAGAGTAATAGATGCATATGTGGAATCTATATATGCAAAGGTCATATTTGCATACATGCCTACATTTGCAAGTCTGACTCATGAAGTCAAGAATTGAACAAAAGAATCATAGATGCATGTGTGAAATCTATATTTGCAAAGGTCACATTCGTATACATGGAACCTACATTTGCAGGACTAACTCATGAAGTCAAGAGTGAAGCACAAGTGACATAGTTGCATATATGGAATCTACGTACATAGAGGTCACTTCGCATACATGGATTTCACATTCGCAAAAGTGGAACATGACAAAAGCTACTCATCTTTTCCTATAAATAGCAAGCTCTCTTTGTATAAGAAAATCCAATATTTGGAAGACCAGAACTAGCGTTGGTCTTCTTTTCTTGCAGTAAAAATATTTCTAGTTTTCTAAATATCCTTTTTAGCTTTTATTACTCCACAATGGAGTAATCTCTTTTCGTTGGAATAGTTGATGAAGCTTGATATATTTTATAATACTATCTCAGTTTTTATATATTTTTGGCTTGAAACTTTTTATTTACATTTCATACTGTGCTGAAATGATGGTTTTTAATTACTCTATTATCACATCTATATATTTTATCTCTAAGTTATTCATATATTAATTTTGTAATTCTCACGGAGCAAGATTAATATACAATAACTGATGAGTGAAATAGTAGAGTGAAAGAAATTTTTCAATAAACTATTATTTCAAGTTAGTAATCTTGCTTGCCTCAGTTTTAACTCTCATAGAGGAATTATTGTAGGCAAGATTATCGATCCTTGGTAAAAAATATTCTAACGAAGTTTTTACTTTCTTTTAGCACAATTCAAGCAAGAAAAATATTTCAGTTTAAACGTCGCTAGTCTTAAGTTGATTAATTAACATAATTCTCACGGAGTGTTATCAATTGATTATTTCTTACCGAGCACAATATAATTGTATTAGAAATAAGCAATTATTCTTTAAAGAAATAAATGTAAAAATTGAGATTTTATTATAGTAATAATATCAAGTGAATTCAATGATTCCCAACTACAACAACAACAACTACCCAGTATAGTCCCACAAAGTGGGGTCTGTGGAGGGTAATACGTACACAGGCGTTACCCCTACCCGAAAGAGCAGAGAGGCTGTTTCCAATCGACCCTCGGCTCAGGAAAGGAAAGGAAAACAAAGACAAGCAAAACAAAAACAAAAAAGCATTAGTGACTCCAGCAGAAATCACATAAATAATTATCTAAACATAAAACTATAAATAAAATGGCATGCAATAATATCAACCAGTGACTACCATAAGAGGGTGCAATACAATACACAAATCATCTATGTAGAGCCCTACAAAACCCCACCCATCCCCTGGAAAGAAGTACGAAAAATTCTAGAGGCGCCTATCCTACAACCTGATGCTAGACCTCCAGACTATCGTATCAAGGGTCATGTCCTCGGAAATCCGCATTCTAGTCATGTCCTGCCTAATCACCTCTCCCCAATACCTCTTAGGCCTCCCTCTGCCTCGACTCGCGCCAACCACCGCTAACCGCTCGCAACTACTCACCGGGGCATCAGGGCTCCTCCTCCGCACATGCTCGAACCACCTGAGTATCGCTTCTCGCATCTTCTCATCCACTGGGGCCACCCCTACTTTCTCCCGAATAACTTCATTCTTAACCCTATCTAACCTGGTGAGCCCGCACATCCACCCGAGCATCCTCATCTCCGCAACCTTCATCCTCTAAACATGAGAGTTCTTCACCGGCCAGCACTCCACCCCATACAACATGACAGGTCTAACCACAGCTCTATAAAACTTCCCCTTGAGTTTCTGTGGCACTTTCTTGTCACACAAGACTCTTGATGCAAGCCTCCACTTCGACCACCCCGCCCCTATACGGTGAGTGACAACCCTGTCGATCTCTCCGTCCCCCTGAATCACCGACCCCAGATACCTGAAACTGTCCCTCTTGGCGATGACCCGAGATCCGAGCTTCACGTCCCTGCCAACTTCGCTCGACTCGGCGCTAAACTTGCACTCCAGTTATTCAGTCTTAGAACTACTTAGTTTGAAACCCTTACACTCGAGAGTCTGTCTCCATACCTCCAGCCTCTCGTTAACGCCGACCCTCGTCTCGTCTATCAAGACTATGTCATCAGCAAATAGCATACACCAAGGCACATCCCCTTGAATATGGCTAGTTAGAGCATCCATCACCAATGCAAATAAGAGAGGGCTAAGCGCAGATCCTTGATGAAGCCCCATAACCACCGGGAAATGGTCTGAGTCGCCACCAACCGTCCTTACCCTAGTCTTAGCTCCATCGTACATGTCCTTGATCACTCTGATGTAGGCTTCCGGCACGCTCAATGATTCCCAACTCTTTTTTAAAATTATAAATCTTTCAAAAGTTATTTGTTTTGTTTAAGTAATTAACAAATTTTAAACCTCACCCACCATTCATCAATTTGATTCTCTCAAATAGTAGTTAAAAGATTACAAGTTTGTAGCATAGATTATCCGGTCTCTGTGGGACGATATCTTAAACTATATTAGAATTTGACAAAGTACGAGCAAGAAATTCCAATATACATTGGCCTCATCACAGGTCAGGAACTACAGTGAAGAAGTTGCTATGTTATTTTTTCTTCTTTTCTTTTCTTTTTAACCAATTCACCGAACCGTCTCTCAGCAATCTCAGAATTCAGGTGTATTCATTAAATAAATAAATAAAAGGGGGCAAAAAGGAAGGGGAAAAAAAAGCATTAGGTGAATCTTGTACTTCACATAAACTTCCAATGCAGCTATTATAGACTGCAAGGAATTGAAAGATACAGAGACTAATATGGGGGCTTGTAATTGCTTCTTGATATTCAGTTTAGTTAAAAGAATTAAAAGAGCTCATTTTAGTCTAGTTTTTTTATAAGGTAAATTGTATTAATCAAAAGGGAGAGAACTCCCGTATATAGGAAGTAAATAAGTTTCTACTCAAGTTGTTTATTCGCTGATGCAATCGAAAATGAGAAGTGATATCTATATGCAGATATTTCAAGTAGGGGGGCGAGTTAGACCAGTTTGATTACGAGCTAAAGAAGCTCAGTTTGGTTGAAGCTTCACCTTGCTCATCCTTGGAAAAGCTCAAGCCACCCCAATCCGTACTTTCAAGCCTAAAAAAATCTTGCTCACCAGGCTTGTAAGCCTTCTGCTGCCCAGCAGGCTTAATTGTTCTATTCTTTAAGTTGATTTATGCATACATGTATCTCTGCTCATAGGACTTCCAAAACCATAGGTCTCGCTGTTGTATCCATCCTTTCCATCTCTCACCCTCTGTCAATCAGTTGTTCCCTTACTCCAGATATCTCCGTCTTTCCTTCTCCTATATTCTACTATTACTCCTCCCAACCTATGAATTTTGAAGCCCTACCACCTTTAAGAATAGAGCCATCCATTTCAGAATGCCTCTTCATAGCATCACATTAAGATCACATGTATTTGGATTACAGGTGCAATATTCTGATTTAAGAGATTCATAATGATTAATAGCAGAGAAGATCGTTTTGTACAACAGAGGTTTCATAATGTAACAGTCAGTTTTTAATAAGGTACTAATAATTTAATTGTTTTCGCAGTCAGCTTAAATATAGTGCTTCCAACATTTTACAGCCTGAACATTCTTTAAATCAACTGTTACTTGAACCATATAGATAGAGATTTTTTTGTTATCAAATTAAGTTTCTTTTCTGTCAGATTTTATTAAGAAAAAAGATCTATAGGTTTCCCTGGTTTATCTTTTTCCTGGATGGAAACTTAAAAAAATAAATGCAAAGGTAAGAATTTTATTAAACAATACCAAGAAGGTACTGAAAATAGAGCATCCTTCTATAGGGTTGAATTTGCACTTGGATTGAATTTGAACTAGGTTGGCTCAATCAAGCTTCACGTATTTAAGTTTACTGTTTGAGCCAAGCTCAAGATTGTTTGATCATATATCTTCAACTTCAAGAAGTCATTAGCTCTGAGTAGCCCAATAAAGCACAAGACCGTGAATATTGAACCAACTTGAATCCAGACAAAGAAGGGCTAAGCTTCTACATAGTATACCAAACTGACACCATTATATCCTTGATTGGAACACAACATCTGACATATGTTTTCCAATACATACCAGAAGTCACAAGCCACTAGATACCCTAGGTTACACTATGGTCCTGCTCATCAGCACCCTCATTTTCATTGCTTCTCTTCTTCTCCACAACTCATCCCCCAACCCATATAACCTAACTCGGTGTGAAACATCTTAAATTCATAAGTTCTCTATAAATTTTCAGCCACAAGAAGATGCAGTTAAATGTCTGACATCAACAAGTCTAGCAAGTCTAGCAGATAAAATAAATTGGACAGTCAGACTAAGCACACAATCCATCTTCAAACAAAAGGAAAGAAAGAAAATGAAATTTGAGTCATGACCGATATACCATCAAACCAGCAAAGGGCACGTCTCTGACAAGTGTAGAGAAGTATCTGCAAATGAAATGGTGAAGAAAGTTAGCATCCAAAACAGCTAAGTTTGATTGTGGAGATACATCAGAAGAAACATTAGAAACAGTTGTCATCGTCAAACAGTTTAACATAATTTAATGAATAGCCTCGACCTAGCAGAGATGGTATTCAGTGCACAATGCACATAATATAGAAGTCAGGCTCCTAATTCCCCACCTAATCTTTTTCTGTTCATAATTAAAACCTAATGTGCTTGGGACTGTGACTACATACGAAGCACAGAGTACTGCTATCATATACACAGACGTGATCATGAACAAACTGCTTTTCTACTTGATACTGAGAATTTATGCAGCCTACTATCCAAAAAAGAATGACATGAAAAACTGTACCCTGCATATAAACCCTTTGGACCTTGTTCTTTCCATATAGAGCAACCAGCCTGAAACATTCCTGAATAATAACCATACATGTTTGGGCCCTGTGCAACACAACTTCCATCCTTCAAGGCAACAGAAGCCCAATACTTACTGGTGCCTTGAACCTGCATGCGCTGCTTTATCACTTCACATGGAACATAAATGAAAGACCCAAGTGTATCTCCTGAGATGCAGATAGAACAACTAATAATTCAGAATTCTAAAAGTGCAGCATAACATATCCAATGAAGCTAATGAGTATGAATCAAGAGAAGCCACGAACAATAAGGTTACCAATAGCACCGGCAATGAAATGTGCCCAATGGCCACTAAGGCTCGGATGTGATTCTTCTACCCACTTCTTGGTTGACTCTATAACGCCAAAGTATGTCGCACCCGTGGCAAGAGAACCAGTGACCCCTGGCGTTACTCCTCTGTAAAATCCTAGCAGCAAAAATGTCGTGTTAACTTAAAATCACATACAAAATGGTTCAAGATAAGCGCCAACATAAATGAAATACCAGTTAATCCATTGGTAACCCAAACAGTTCGTATCATTTGCAGTATGCTTTTCTGGTTCTGAAAATAACACGAGGAAATTATTATAAAATGTAATCAATACATTCATGCAAATCAAAATTTGATGTGGATGCAAAGTCACAACAGAAGGTGCAGGGGTGTCCGCTGCCTGAAGATTGACTTGTTTATATTGTTGAACAATTTTAAAAAATAGTATGCTATAATAGTGTCAATCTTGGCGTACCCTCTATCTTTGACTCCACCACTATTTACATTAAGGGTGTCTAACGGGTGGGCCGGGCAAGGCTGGGTAAGGAAAAGTTGAAACCATCCGGGTTTCGAACCGGGCCGGTTACGGCCTACGGGTTAGGGGTTACCGGGCTTAACGGATTCGGGTCCATCCGAGTAAAAAATAAACCGTAAGGGTTATGGGTCCAAGGGGCCGGGCCGGGTTAGTGTTTTATTTTTTATTATTATTTTTGTATAACTGTTGTAATTTATATTAATATAAAGTAAAAATATAAAGAATACAATGAAGATGGAAAAAAAAATTGCACTTATAAATTGCAAGTGCTACAGTTATTTTAAAATTCAAACTTACAAATTGAAAAGTTTACATTTAACAAGTAAATTAACGAAAAAGAGTAAACTTAAAGTTTTGCATTGCCTTAGACTCTAAAACCTTAAAAAAAATCTAGCCTTTAAATCGGTCCGGGCCGGGCCGGTTAACCGGTCCTACAGAAATTTTGGTTGAACGGGTTTGACCTGTCCGGTTAACCGGATGAATTAAAGTGAACGGACCAACCCCCTAACCCCAATAACCCGGCACCTAAGTACCGGTCCGGGTTTCAACCGGTCTGGGCCGGGCGGGCGGGGCCCGGGTCAATCCGGCCCGTTTGACACCTCTAATTTACATAGTGAAATACAGTAATTTAAAAGAAAAAAATACTAAGTTTAAGACCAATTACCACAATGAATAATAGGTGCAATGGTATTTTGCACCCACTAATTCAAAATACTGAATTTACCTGTTCCTCAAATTGTACAATAAGAGAAGCACATATGGAAGATCATACAGGACATTTTAGAGAAACGCATTGCGTACATTGCACATTTTTTAACATTATATAACTACCTGGCATCCACTGAAAATGGCTTGGCTCTGTATCCGGGTCTTCACAGTATCAATCGGGTGCATCATTCCTTCACCAAAAGCTCCAGCAATAGCTCCCCATACGAACTCTCTCCACACTGGATACAACAATAAAACACTTCAGTTTGAACTAATCGAGCCCAAAAGTTTCCATTATTCAACCACAAAATTAAACTTTAAACAAAAAATATTTGTCTCAATCGAGCAATTAATTACGTTATGTA
Source organism: Nicotiana glauca (assembly GCA_026770625.1). NCBI lineage: Eukaryota > Viridiplantae > Streptophyta > Magnoliopsida > Solanales > Solanaceae > Nicotiana > Nicotiana glauca. The sequence goes on along the minus strand of MU732767.1, from coordinate 53,376 downwards.
ATATATTAGTACTACTAACTACAAACTAATTATTAAAGTACATATTTGCGTGTTAGTGTGTGTTCGACTTTGCATTATAGTTTATTGATTGATCACAGAGTCAGAAAACGCAATGGGGAGTTGCAATGAGAAATAGTATAAGCAGTTTACCAAAGAAATGATGGTCATTTGAGTAGTTCATATACGCAGCTGAAGCTTTTGATGGCTCGTCAGAAGGTGACTTGGTGGCTGCCATGGCATTTCTGAAACTGAGCTTAGGGTTTTTGGGTTTGGGATTTTCGAGGTTTATATAAGTTACTTTTCGTGCAAGTCAGATGAGCGGGCAGCTCTCTCCCAGATGACGGAATGACTAGTGGGCTCGGGACCTTTTTTTTTTCGGTGGAAACAATTTGACTACCAACCGTAACTGCTTGTTTGAGTTGTTACCAATTGTATTGCACCTTAAGGTTACTTTACAACTTGGATAGTTGTTACATATTATATCGTATCGTATTGTTACGTTAAATACAAAATATAATATTTATTTTGATTGTTATTTAAATTTTATTGTATCGTATCGTTAAATCCGTCATTACGTAACGATGAAATGTGCAATTTTATATAACGACCGATTTGGTGTGGTATCGTTAAAATTGTTATTTAAAATTTTAATTGTATTGTATCGTTAAACATCATTACGTAATGACGAAAAGTATTATTTACCCATAAAATAATACAATTGAATTTATACGTAATTTATAGACAAGTGAATGAATTTGATCCTGAAATAATAGCTAAATTATATAGATACGCAATACTTAACCTTGAGATGGAGACGTAATAGCAGAAATAATAGTTTCGGGAGTACGGCTTCCGAGCACAACATCAATGAAATAAAAAAGAAAGAAGATAAAGTTATATTAAGCTTTGAATAGAGTGTAGCGTATGTTTGGCAGAAAATCCGTGTCATTTACAATGATAATAGAGCTCACTATTTATAGTTGCACCTAGAAAATAAGGTCCTAAGATCAAGCCCTGTTTTAGAGCCCGTTTGGACATTAAAAAATCCACTTTTTTCAAAAAAAATTCAATTTTTTTTGAAATCGGTGTTTGTCCATAAAATTTCCAATTTTCACTTGAAGATAAATTTTGGAATTTTTCGAAAATTTAAAAAACTCCAAAAGGCTGTTTTTTAAAATTTTCACTCATATCACTCATAAAACTTTAAAAATAACCCAAAACTATATTCATATCCAAATACAACTTTAATTTTCAAATACCATTTATACTTGAAACTTTTTTTCACTTTTTTTTTGAAATTTTACATTTCTCATGTCCAAATGCCTTCCAAATGTCAATTATGAGGGCCATTGAAGAATGTATAACGACGGGCATGAATGTCATATTCTTTGTAACGGGCATTGTACTAAATAATGTAGAATATTCTTCATTAAATGCTACCGTGTGGCAGACATTTGTTTCATCTTTATGGGTATCTTTCTTTCCGATAACAGACGGAATAGTTGCATTCGATTTCAGCTATCCTCTGTCTTCGGCTCCACGTATCACTCTCTTATGCGATCATGTACTATCACTACTACAAAAAAGACCTTTGGCGGCAATTAAAAACAGCATTGGCAGCAATAACAATTGCCGCTATAGCATTTACCGGCAATTGATCTTTAGCCGGTGATGCCGGGATCGGTAAAGCCTTTAGTGGCATTTCTGCCAAAAGCTGGTAAAGGGTATGATTTATTGCTGCTAAAACTCATCTGCTTTAACGGCAATTGTTTGTGGCAATTATTATGGCTGCTAAATCCATTCTAAAAATGACTAATAATGCTCCTTTAACGTCCATTTTTATAGCCGCTAATTCAAAATATTTGTTGGTAAAAGTCCATACCTTTAGCGGTAATTGTTTTGTGGCAATTAAATTGGCAACAATATCTCTTCTAAAAACATAATAGTATGCCCCTTTAGCGTCCATTTTAATGGATAGCAAAGTCAATTAAATTGTCGCTAAAAATCATCTTTAATAGCAATATAATGGTTACAATATCCCTGTATAAACGTGTTAATACTGTTAAATTGGCATTAAAATTCACAAGTTATAACGGTAAGTTTAGCCACCATTAATAATAGCTACTACATTCAATAAAAAAATAATGCAAATAACAAAACATATTGATATTAATTCATAAAACTATAGTATATCTCGTTAAATCTTAACGAACAAAAGGAAGCACTAATAATCCAAAATATTAATATCACAAAACCTTAAAAAATAACTCATATTATTTGAAGTAAATAGCTAATGTCACTATATAACTAATCTTAACGAATAACAATCTTCAAATAATCTCTGAAACTCTTCCTCATATTGAAATCTTCCACCCGCTAAATTATCGAACATAAGACTGTATGACCTGAAATTATAAAATAACATGTCAATAGGAAGTAAATATTGCCAAACAACAAAGCTGATAATAGTTTGCGAGATAATAGATTACCAAGACCGTTGCCCAGGGGAAGCAAATACAAAAGAATAGGTTGTAAGGCTATGGAAGTCAAAACTGTTTGAAGCCAACAGGATACTAAACTAGTTAAATACATTCTTTAAATCTCTCTGAAAATAAAATAACAAACTCAGGCGAGAGCAATTCAAATGAGGCTTTTTCAGTATTGCAAAATCATCTAGAGGTTTTCATACATTACTCAACCAGCTACCATGGCACACTCATCATTTTTGTGACACTTTTTAACAATTTTCTGCTTAATAATAGTTGTAGACGTAAAAATTAATAAAGAGTGTCCTTTCTCTAATAGTTTAAACTTATAAACTAGCCGGCTACACAATTCAGTTAACTTCGTAGATTAGATAGTTCAAACACTTCAATATGATGTTAGCGCATAACAGATCAGAATTTCAAAACCAGCCACGAAATGTAAAAACTCTTGAACGTTAAATCCCTTAAGACAATCAAAAGCCACCTTATTGGTGCAGAAAATATTTAAGTCCATCTCAATCACTTTGGTTGTGTTCTTTAAGTCGATAAAATTCTGAAATTACTACAACTCTAGATATCTGCAATCCTATAATTCTTATGTTAGAATCTGGAGTTTTCTATCAGATGAATTACTACAGAACAACACCAAATGTAGTGAGAAACCAGACATTATTTTCACACAAGCCAGAAGTGCATGCAGCTGAAAGCCAGGCAATGAAATACACTAAGGAACCCACTCCCAAAATGTTTAAGACACGAAATGCAGATTTATAGTGATTTGACATGGCTTCATAACACTTCCAAGTCCTCGTCGTGATCCTTTTTTCTTAAACTTCACACATCTCATTTCAAATACTAATATATATATATTTTAACTAGTTACTGACCCAAAAAACACATTCAAGCTTTCTGGCTTAAATAAAAATGTTGACAAATTTGAATCAGCTGGTCATTATTTCTAGCTCAATTATCTGTCATGCTTGGTCATGTTGATTGAGTTTTAAACAATGATCCTTGGCTTCAGTCTTCAGTAAAGGCAATAGTTCAGAAATAGATCGGGTAACAAAACCAGGCAATGGAGGGACAGAGAGAAAGAGTATTGTTTTGCTTGATAGATTGACCAAAAATCTACTAACGTTGAATAGAATGACGCATGAGTACCTTGATGGATGGGACCATGGCGATACCTTCCTCAACAGTCTCAAGAAAAACACAGAGAGGGAGTTTTGCAAACCCAAAATTATTAAATCGATCATTCAGGAAATCCATGTGAGGGCTAGTTGCTTTCCTAGGCTAATGAGAACAATGAAATAAATGAATTGGTACCCAGAAATGGCCTAAGTAGAATGTGAGGAGTATAGTAGAATGGTAGTCAGTAGTAGGTAGCTTCAAGCTGGGACTTCAGGTCCAGCTGAACCTATGCTAAGAGAAAGTACAGGTATATGCTAGTTTGTACATAATTATACAGGGAGCCAGGAAAGAACAAAACTTTTATGTTAGAAAGGTGAAAGAATCTGAAAGTTCGAGGGTGAACCTATGTTGGAGCCAGAAATGTACTAGTCAGCTTTTCTTCGTAAATGGAAGATCGAAAGCAGCTGAGCCTACTAACTATTGATCACTGGAGAGCGAGGGAGTTTCTTTTTATTTCGCTAGTCCTCTTCGTGCTATTTGGAATGAGAAAATTAGTGAGGAAAAGAAGCTAATATTGACCTTGTGACATTCTTAGAAGAATTACAATTTTCTACTGAGGGAATGCACAGAATCAGCTGGAAGATGCAGCAAAGTCACACGATACAGTCCAGTTTTTATTGGATGAGGCACAATCAGCACACACAAACAAAAATACAGAGCAAATCTCTGATAAAGAAGCTGCTGCCCAGATTTCTGGGATTGAAATAGCGGGGAATTGACTTCAATGTTGGGTCCAGCTCAAATTCTTTCGAGGCTCTAGCTACTGTTGGGGACCTGAAGTTGATGCAATAGTTCTACATGATAGTGGGATGTCCAAACAACTGGTACTAATTCCCAACAAGGATCGAGGAGGACAAGGTAGCCTAGAATTGGTTGAAAACTTGGGTGTTCGACAAAATAATTCAATGAGTAAGCTGGGGACTGAACTACTTGGAAACCAAGCTCATAGTTCAAACGACCAAAGGAGTAACAGCTACAGCAATCACAGGATGTTCAAACGACCAAAGGAGTAAAAGCTTGGTCAATTATGCAGTAGTTGTAGCAGAACACACTCAGTCTCCCAACAGAGAAATTACTCAGTTTCGAAACAGAGAAAAGGTAAAAAACACACCTGAAGAAAAAGGTTCTGCCGTAGATAGCACTGAAGCCAGGCATATTCTTATCGGAATTGTTAGCTTCACATTAACATAGCAATCCAAAAAAGCATTTATATTCTAAGATTCCTGATTTCCAGCTAGTATTTATTTTATTTGTCGTAGGCTCCAAGAATTAACATAGTTGATTTCTTGAATTAACATAGTTATCACTATCAATATAAGTAGAGTAAATTGAATAGTTCCAAACAAACAGGCAGCCAAGGTGCAGATTGCAGCAGAGGTTATTGTTATATTGGAAACAGTCCAATTCCAAAATAACAACAACACGGGTAACAAACAAGTGATTGACATACAGAAGAACACAGATCTTTGGGCTACAGAATTTTCTCAATGTACTAAACATGGAGATTAATCTCCTAGGCATATTGAGCAAGTGAAATCTGCAGAAGTTTGATCAAACAATAGAAAAATTAAATAGTAGCTTGCCGAAGGATAAAGATGAGTAGTACCATGAGACGTTGAAGTATTTTCAGCAACATTAGGTATCCTTCATCTTTGTGGTACTCGTTCATGGCGACTATTGGCAACAGGGACCTAATAAATATTAACATACCAGATAACAATACTTTTATAGGATTAAAACTTCATTAATAATGTACATAACTTATAAAATTGAGTTACATGTTAAATTGAGGTGTCATTGATATTTTGAGGCAGAGATTCATTGGAAGCATATTTGCGCATCAATTGTCGTATTTCGAGTAATTCTGATTGTATCTTCTCCTAATTTTGTTTCATCAGATTCATTTCTTCATTATGTTTATCCTTTAACTCGGTTATCTCTTGTGTTAACCTTTGGACAGCTTCATTAGACGAATCCTCTCCGACAATATTTTCTAAGGAAGATCTACTACCCCCATAGACAAGAAAGAGTTGGACCAAGTCCTAAACCACGAACATATCCACTTTTGTCATTTCTGAACACCTGAGAATACACATCGCCTTCCCAAGCAACACCGCGAGGAGGTTGGTTAGTAGAGCTCTCACTATTGTTCGTCCTTTCATTTATCATTTCCTGGTCATAAATACCTTAGGACCTTGGCTGGAATTTTTCTAGCATCATTTTTCCATCTAGACGCTCCACAAACATTGCATTTATTGACATTCTTATTAGCAAACTCTTTCCTAAAAAGCATGCAATCATTGGGACAAGCATGAATTTTCTCATACTTTAAGCCCAAGCCTTCAACTATCTTTTTGGTCTCATAGAAAGAAGGAGGCAATTTTTCTCCTTCAGGCAGCGCATCCTTCAATAGTCCAAGTAAAGCATTAAACGATTCATTTGACCATTTGAACATGCATTTTATACGGTACAGATGCATCAAAAAGGACATTTTGCTAAATTTCTTACATCCTGGATATAGTTATTCATTTGCCTCCTTCATGAGCAGTTCAAACTTATCCACCTCTGGATGCGATTGATTTCCAGATGGATGAGCAGTATTATCTTGTAAGTTATGCTCTACGCCACCTAATTCACTAACGTCGGTATCCATGAACTATGTAACACCTGCAAATGCATCATGTATCATTCCTCTCATATCATTACCCCTTTGAGTTGACTGATTGCGATTATTTGCTTCAGCGTTATTTAATCCCTTTAGAGACTCACCATGACAAAACCAAGTATCATAGGATGGTATAATACCATTAACCACAAGATGATCATATGCTGTAGCCCGATTTACTTGATGGATAAGCACACACTTCGTACAAGGACATGCTGTTTTTCAGAAAAGGCATGATTTAAAAAATCCTCTACTCCATCCAAATATTCTTTACTAACTCTTTCACAATACATCCATCTTTTATTTGTAGGATTGTCTATGACATTCAAGATAGTCTTTTCTTTTCTATAATTACTGAAAGAGCTAAAAATGCGTTAGTAAAAAGGTGGAATTAATGAAAAATATAGCTAAAATAAAATAACCATCTTATTAGCAGGTAATTGCATGGCTCAAAAATATCATTTTAGCAATTAAAACTATTAAACGGAAATTTATTTAATCATAAAGTTCATCTCAGGCAGAAGTCTTCTGTATTACTTAAGGAAATACACATAGGCAGAACACAATCATCTAAAAGGTGTAGAGTCTTAACCACAAAAGACTATTCAACTGCTATCTGGATGTAGTTTACATGAACGTGAATGAAGGAATATTGGGTAGTGAATAAGACTAGGGAATTGAAAAAAAAAGGCAAAAACTTCAATGAGCTTATCAATGTTTAGTGTTTACAGGTACTACATATTGACAAGGTAAAGGAATTAAACCTAGAAATTTGAATTTCTCTTCAAACAGTAAAACTGCAAGCATGCAATGTTACCAAGGAATATGATCCCACCTGCTCGGGAAATTCCAGAAAATGGTGTAAAATAAACAAAAAGGAGAAGTTTCTTCTTAGTTTTTAGTGGAATAATCAGCACGATTGAGCATCTTTTTACAATGCCAATACCAAGAATGGTTGGAAAACTTATTCTCTCCTGTAGGCATTTGCATCTCTATCATGAAAATGTAGTTGAAAAGCTTATACATGGCATATTCTACTCAAGAATGATAGTGAAAACAGATATACAAAGTGTAAACAGCTCCTTCGGATCACTTATTCCATGTTTATTTAATATAGAAAGTTACATCAATTTCACCTTTAACAACTTGTTGACAATAGTTCATGCAACAAGTGCTCATCAAGCTTTCTTACCAAGATTAAAGTGATACAGGAAGCTTGACACCAGGATAAAGAATAGGGATACATATTTTAGTATATCTATAAGGAACCTCTTAACCACCCTTCTGTATTCTTCTTCCCTCCTACTCGCTATTCCGTGACGAAGGGGAACCTTTTGAACAGTGAAAAGGATGATGAAAAACAAAAACAGGAAAGATAACCACCCACTTTTTGTTCGAAACTAGAAACCAACAATCTGAGTATACTATGAATAAGCTTCTGATGCAGCCTCGTAGTTTTCTTCAAATAACTTTAACAGCGATATGCATTGACTACGGAGGATTTGAAATAGATATGCATCGACGACAATGAAATTTTTTGAACAATGGCAAGAATAACAGAAAATATACAAAGGAACAAATGCATCGACGATAATGAAAATATAAAGATTTGACACCACAATGCATCGACGACAATAAAAATTACACACAACATCTCGACTAGTGGTAGATTCAATGCATCGAAGACACTTAGAAATTTCTAAATAATCACATGAATAGCAGAAAATAGAGGAAAAAAATCAGAAAAATAGTCACGGAACAGAGGAAGAATAAAGCCAATCATCCCACGTCAATTTAACAGCAGTCAAATATCACAAACAACGGGCATATGCAGAAAAAATTGAACTTTCGCAAATCTCAAATCCCAACAGTTGAAGGCACAAATTCGTACCTAGTAAGCAGATTGCTTTGCTAATAAATACAAGAAATTGAAGGAGAAGAATGAGTTCTGAAATAATTTTCAAACCTACACGAAAAGAGAAGTGAGAAACGGATATAACAGAGAATACTAACAACGATGATAGAGCATAATCGAGCAGCACAATCCAAAACTCAACTGTTAATCGCATTGGCTGGGTAAACAGAGAAAATACCTCGGAAATAATTGCAGTTATCTGGGCAAAAGGCTGGCCAGCGACCTATATATAAGTGCGATTTTGACAACAAATCGTCTCATCCGTCTCCAGTTCAACGAAGGAATATGTTTTCTATGAAGGAATCATATTTCCTAATTTTCTAATTCAAGTCGATGAAGGAATCATAGGAGGAATAGGTTTCCTCTGAATTACTGATTGGAGGGAATCTTCGATTTTGTCATAAAAAATATGGAGGGAAAGATTAATTATTTGGGGGAGGGAAATTTTTAAAAAAAAAATACCTGTTACGCTGAAAGTTTGCGCATAAAATTAAAGGTTATTTTTAATTTTTAATGGCAATTAATTTTTATTGCCGATAAAGGGTTATTTTTTAGTGGCTAATGGTCATATGCCGCTAATATTTAAGCTTAAAGAATTTATTAGTGGCAATTGCCTTATTGCCGCTAAATAAATTGCCGCCAAAGGCCTTTTTTGTAGTAGTGTATAACATATTTTATCCTATACAGATAGTCCCCCTACTTTTCGGTGGCATAACTTTGTGTCACTGGAAAGTTGGTAGAAACATTCTTTTTGGCAGAAAATTTACTGACCCCTCTAAAAAGTTTCTGACAGTTGATTAGGCGCACGTCTCTCCGCATTTAATGCGCCAAACACGCGTCATCCCATGATTCAACATAACTTTAGCCAGTTATCGAGGTAATTATGGCCACGAGTTTAGTCGCTTAAACCTTTACTTATACACATCAACCTCCTTCCTTCTCACTTCATAATTCTTCAAACTCTTGCAAACTCTCTTTATTCAAGTTGTACTCTGCTCTTCAACCTTTCTTTAATTTTCTTCATAAGAGAAAAGCTTTTCCTTCTTCTCAAACAAAAAATGACTTCTTTTTTCTAAAAGTATTAGCTCCTCAGAGAACAAAGGCAAAGCCGATGAGGCTGCTCCTCTTAAAGTGAGTATCATCATCCCCAAAAGTCTCGTCACAACTAAAGACTTCGAAGAGAAATTTTCTTAAGCTAAACCTCGTATATGGGCCGTTGGCAAATACCCTTCTTCCATCTGTCCTTCCAGTATTCCCGTTATGAAGTAAGATTGCCACTACTAGGATTTAGACATTATCGTTCCTGATCTGGAAGAGCGGGTAACCTTACCCAATAAGGGTTTTACGTATTTCTATGCGTATCCCTTCACCTTGGGGGCTTTTTCTCTGAGTGGAGAGCTTGACTCCATCATTGTGGAGTTCTGTCTCTGCTACCAGGTGTGTTTGGCACAAGTGAGTCCTTTCGTGTGGAGGATGATTGCTTGTCTTCGACGCTTGTGCCAAGAAACGGGAGAGGAGCTATTCCTAGCTCACGTGATGAACTTCTATTCCCCTAAGATATTCCGCGAAGGAATTGTAAATTTCAGCAAAAGTGTCCACCATGATCTACTATCTAGCATGGATGATGATAAGGACCGTGGGTGGATGGAACGGTTCGTTGCAATTGCCACCAATGATATAATTCTGGCATCGACTTCATCCTTTCTGGAATTATGGAACCGTACTTGTAAGTTCCTTATTTAATCTTTATTTCGTTAGAGATCATCTCATATCATTGTTAACCCTCCTTCTTTTACCTATTTCTGCAACTCGATGGGTACCACATGGGGTTGAAGGCTTGGACCAGTGGGTTCAGAAAATCTTAGATGTCACTACGCCCGAAACCCGCATGTCGAAAGAACTGGCCCTTAAATATGGGTGGAAGACCAAAAATCATGGTAACTTAGATTGTCTCGTCTCTGCTTTTTGTGCGAGGAAATTAATTAATCCTTTCTCTCTTTGCCGAATTCAGGTCTAACCCATGGCTTGGTTGTCGTCCCCGAGGAGGACGTTTTGACTAAGCATGCTGATGTGGCGAGGCTGCTTTAGGAGATGTTTACTCGAACAGGCATCTCCGGGCCTGCTTCTAGTGCGAGTGCTTCTTCTCCCCGTCCGGAGAACAAGCAACCAAAAAGAAGGCGTTCCTTCGCGATCGGAGGAAAGAATAAGAGGGCGAAGAACGTCGCCCCTGAGTCGTCTCCAGAAGTCGTGGTGACAAGCCCTCCGCCTGGACCGGCCATTGATACCGTGATGATTGAAGATGATGGAGAATCCAGCGATGAGGGGATTTCTCAACACAAAAGACGACTGCCTTCCTCAACTCAACAGACTGCTCAGTCTATTAAGTTGGTTACACCAACCGAGGGCGATGCCTCGGCACTCTTGGGGAAGTTTGAGATGCTGGAAAATGCCAACTCCCGTTTCTGGATCCTAGTCGCTATGCCCAGTATTGTGGGGCTGAGTATCGGGTCCTTAACGTCTTCGGTTAATGAGAAACAAAAACCTAGCATTGTGATTGCCTCAACCACTTCTCATCCTTCAATGCCATCAGCTTCATCCCTTTATTCACCGACTCTTCCACCAACTACTACATCATCTCCATCGTCCACATCCATCCTAGAAGAGAATGTTCCTTTACCCTAGTCCCTAGTTCATGGGAATTGGGGGTAAAATTACGATGCCTCCTTAGCAGATCTCCGAAGGATGAAGAGCATTAATCTCTCGATTTCTACCGGGTGCGATCTGGTTGTCCTGATTGGTGGAAATTGCAACTATCTAAAGCCTTTGGCTTCAAAAAAAGATTGAGAAATGATACAGTCTCTCTCGGGAGAATTCTTGTTGAATAATTCTATGCACAACGCCGCAGTGGTATACTCTTCATTTCCTTTTCATTTCTTCTATCTTTGATTTAGTAGTATTTTGAGTTTGCCTTTATTGTTTCGCATGAGAATTTCCTTGCTTCTGAGTGCCTCCAAGATTGATTCGATAAAAGGAGGAACTCACCTCTGAACGGGATCAACTTTTGGTCGAGTGGGACCAAACTGTTGCTCGTCTCTCAGAACTGGAAACCAAAGCTACCGAGGTTGTTGTGTTAGAGGCCCCGAGAGATCGCCCCACTGAGGGTTCAATTTGAAGAGGCTAGTGCCATATGGGTTGAAGTCCATAGTGTTGTTCTTGCTACATCCGATCGCGAGGCTGCCTCCGCTGAAAGATTGACTAATTTGGAAACAGCCTTGAACTCCAAAATTGAAGAGCTTGCTGATGTCGGGTTAAACATGCCCAATTGAAAGAGAAGTATAAAAGGACCATTAAGCATAATAGACTTTTCAACTCTATTGTTTGTGATATCGATGTTATCCTTTGGTTCGTTAGATCCGCACGGGAAAATCTTTCTGTTGAGGTTGACCAACTTAAAGAAGAACTCAAGCGTCAAGCGGCTTCCCTTGTTGTTGAAAAAATATATGTTATGTACAGGATGAGTCGAAAAACCTTGGAAGAGGCTAAAGCGGGTGTCATCGACTTTGACGCCGAAATCACTAAAGCCTGTGAGTTGGAGTCAGTTGCTAAAAGGGGTCTTCCTACTAGGCCAGATGCTTTCAGTTCCTTTGGTTTTTGTTCTGAATCCTCGAGAACTGAAGAGGAACCGAAAGGCGAAGATGTTGAAGGACAGAATGATGAAGGTCAAGATATCGAGCTGGCGATGGATCTACCCACTTCTCCTGGGGCGCGGATGCTTCTCTTCCTCCGGGATCCGGAGATGCAGTAGCTTAGCTTTTCATTTCTTTTCCCAAATTTTTTACTTGTGTCGTTTTGGCACATTTATTGTAAATAAAAACACCGTTTTATCGTGCATTGCATGAGTCTTTCTGCGTTCTTTCGTTCGAACATTTATGCAAGTTTAATATTTGCGTTCTTTCTTGCTTAAGTGTTTTGTGCAAGTTTTACTATTTACATCTGACTATCCAAAGCTTTGGGTGTATTTTCCCCCGAAAGCATTTCAATTTCGGGCACAAGTTCTTTCGAAATCAACCCTTAATTGTGAAGGGTATTATAAGAGAGGGCCCTCTTATATTTATAATGCTCTTGAAGAGGACATCTCATGTTCATTATGGCACTAGAATTTGAAGTACTTGTTTAACTTTCAAATGACAAAATCAATTCATCGTTCATACAAAAAATAAGATAGAAATAAAAGGACTTTACTTTATTCCTTCCACTTTCAAAAACTGCATAAGCATTCGTTATGCTAAAAAGAAATTGTCATTTCTTATGGCTAACTTGTACGACTTGTTTCTACGGGGCTGGCGGCGCAGTCCGGATCCCGATGACACAACTATGTTCCCAGTTTTTGTATTCTGATCGATGTAGCAGTCATTGTTAGCTTATCCTCGTATCATTCCTCTCCAGTGTTCGAATGCGAAGAATGCAAATTTCAATACTGGAAGTTTTGCACCTTCGAGGATTCCACTAGTGAATTGGTATATAATCTTCAATTTCGTAACAAACTTTACTTCCCCTTAGGAATTTATGTTATCGAGCTAAAGACTATCTTACAATCCCCTAGTGGATTACACTTGTGAACGGTCTGGTGGCCTTTGTTTGATAGCAAACTTAACTTCCCAGTAAAAACTTTGCTATAGAGCAAAAGATTATCTAACCGTCCACGTGGTTTTTCGCTTGTGTGCCTTGTTATTAGAATGTCTTATTGCTGTTGTTGAAACTTTTCTTCGTAATATGCTTCCCATAGATGCCTCGTTATAAACCTTGACAAAAAAATTAATTGGGACAAAAACTGGACGAAGGAAAAAGAGTGAAGCACATACTTTCTGTACATATGATGTACAATAATATCTCTTGAGGTGTGCCACATTCCAGTCGCTTGGAATTTTTATCCATCTTGATTCTCCAACTCGTATGAAACTTTCCAGGTAATAGTTGGAACCCGGTAGGGGCCTTCCCATGTTGGACCTAGCTTCCCTGCGTTGAGTTCTCGGGTGTTTTAAGTTACTTTCCTTAGAACCAAGTCTCCTATTTTAAAATAATGAAGGTTGGATCTTCGATTATAATATCTTTCTATTCTCTACTTTTGAGTTGTCATCCTTATATGTGCCAAGTCCCTACACTCATCGATCAACTCTAAATTGACTAGCATCACTTTGTTGTTTGCGTCTTCATTTGCCTGGAAGTATCTCAAGGTAGACTCCCCTACTTCCACCGGGATCAAGGCTCCCGCACCGTACACAAGGGAGAAAGAAGTCTCTCATGTTCTCGATTTGTCCGTTGTTCAGTACGCCCATAGTACTCCAGCAGTTCCTCGGGCCATTTATCCTTAGCTGCTTCCAATCTCTTTTTGAGATTTTGTATAACTACTTTTTTCGTTGACTCCACTTGACCATTTGCGCACGGATGATAGGGAGAGATTGTGATCTTTTTGATTTTCAAATCTTCAAAGAACTTTGTGACCTTTGCGCCTATAAAATTGTGGCCATAAGTTATCTCTTTTGGTATTCTGAATCTATAAATTATATTCTCCCACAAAAAATCCACCACTTCACGTTCGCCGATCTTCTGATAAGGAAATGCTTCAACCCACTTAGAAAAATAATCAATTAAAATCAAAAGAAACCTTACCTTACCAGGGGTCGGCGACAGTGGCCGACAATATTCATCCCCACCTCATGAACGGGGACAAAATTGAATACAATGGTTCGGCTGGTTGATGTACCAATAGTGTGTAGCATTGACACCTATCACATTTTTTGAACAAAAGTTTTGGCGTCTTGTTCCATTCGGAGCCAGTAGTATCTTGCCCTTACCAAATTTAGTACTAGGGAATCTGCGCCAGAATGATTTCCATATATCCCTTCGTGGACTTCTCGCATAACATAATTAGCTTCGGAGGCTCCTAACATCGGGCCAACAGGCCTTGGAAGGGTTTCCTATACAATTGGCCTTTTTCGAAGCTATATCACGCTGCTTTAGCATGCAGCGCCCGGGATGCCTTGGGGTATTCAGGAAACCTCCCGTGCTCGAGATAATCAATGATCTCATTCCTCTAGTCCCAGACCAAAATAGTCGTATTTACCTCATAGTAGCTATCTGCATATAAAATCGAGTGCATGAGCTGTACTACCGTACCAGAATCCGATCCCTTCATTTTCGTTGATGAGCCAAGGTTAGCTAATGCGTCTAATACTAAGTTTTCTTCCCTCAGGATATGCGTAATTGACCACTCCCGAAATTGAGCAAGCAGAGCCTGAACCTTTACTACGTATTGTTGCATGCGCTCCTCCTTGGGAGTCGCATTCGAAGATCCCGTAGACCCGATTAACCACTAGCTAGGAGTCGCATTTGATTTTTATGACCTCGAATCTAGTCCCCGAGCCAATTCGAGTTCTACAATTAAAGCTTCATACTCTGCTTCGTTGTTAGTCAAAGGGACCATTCTTATGGCCTGCCTTAGGGTTTCTCCCGAAGGCATGATTAATACTATACATAGCCCAGTCCCATTTATGTTGAAAGATCCGTCCATAAATAGGGTCTAAATTCTCGATATCGATTCTAACACCAACACTGCTTCTTTGGTTGCTAGAGGCAGTGATCCCGGACTGAAATCGTCCACAAAGTCAGCCAAAACTTGTGACTTAATCACAGTCCTAGGTTTATATTCTATGTCAAAATTCACTCATTTCGACTGGCCATATGGCCAACCTACCCAAAAAATTCGGGTTTATGAAGGATATTCCGGAGGGGAAAGGTGGTCACCACAACTATTGGGTGACATTAGAAGTAAGGCCTTAGCTTTTGAGCGTCAACTATAAGAGCTAAGGCCAGTTTCTCCGAATGTGGGTAGCAATTTTCTGCTCCCGTTAAAATTTTATTAATGTAATAAATGGGAGATTACGTACCTCTATCCTTACAGACTAAAATGACGCTTGCCGCTACCTCTGAGACTGCTAGGTAGATTAATAATTTGTCACCTTCCTCCGGCTTTGATAGTAACGGAGGGCTTGACAAGTACCTTTTGAAATCCCTCAAAGCCTGCTGGCATTCTAGGGTCCAATCGAAGTTGTTCTTATTTTTGAGTAGCTCGAAGAAACGGTGGCATTTCTCTGATGACTGGGAAATGAACCTGCTCACAGCAACCAATCTCACTGTGAGCCTTTGAACCTCTTTTACGCTTGATAGTTGGTCCTGGATCTCTTTGATGGCTTTGATTTTATCGGGGTTTACCTCAATCCCCCTTTGTAAGAAATCCTAGGAACTTGCCGAAGTTGACTCTGAACGCGCACTTCTAGGAGTTAAGCTTCATGTTATGCTTCCTTAGGATATTAAAAGTTTCTTTCAAGTGCTTAAGATGATCACCTACATTCAAAAAATTAACAAGCATATCGTCTATATAAAGTTCCATGGTTTTCCCTATCTGTTTTTCAAACATCTTGTTTACGAGCCGCTGATAAGTGGCTCCGGCGTTCTTTAGCCCAGAGGGCATCATGATCGGGTCCAACCCTACACTACTATAGAGTGGCAAGAGTGGTCGATGCAACTTTTACCCGAGAAGATCGGGGTCGAATCCACAGGGAGCTAGAATAAGTTTGGGATTGGGTTCCTATCTAAACTAGCAATGTACGATGTAATTGTTTACACTTCCAAACATACTTTGATATTTTTTACTATTCTAATTTTTATACTAATGATGCTGGAAATTTGACTATGGTTTTTTTTTAGGGTTTTTCAAATAGGAAAAAGATACTAGGGAAGTGACTTACTCCTAAGCGAGTATCTAAAGGGATCTAAAACTTAGGGCAATAATGTTATAGTTGGGATCGTGATATAGCCAATGCATGAAGCTACTCGCTCTACACCTCTCGGTAGTAAGAGTGACTTTGCCCTAATTGGCTTTCTCAAGCCCAATTTGGTGTTTAATTTATGCAAGCAATGTTGGCTCAAGTCGGATATTACTATCTCTAGGTTTAACCCTTTAATTGGGGCTATCAATCTCTTGAATACATCTCAATTCCTTGTTGGCCTGAATTTCCTAGAGTTAAACTCTCTTTCTCAAGAAGAGCCTAAGTCAAAAAGGCACAAATTAGTGTTTGCAACCACTAATTCAACATAGAAAGCATAAATCAGGCCAAATATCAATCACCCATAAACATCTAAGCCTTAAAAAAAAGATCCATTAAATACCCACATTAGGGTTGAGCCACAACCCTAGCTAATGGGTTTAGGTACTCATAATTGAAGAAGAAATCATAGATTGAGATGAAGAATAACCCGTAAAATGTAATTACAAGATAAGATTCTAAGATTCATTGCTAAACAAGCTAGAAAATTACTCAAAATAGGTAAAATACGGCGTGCCCGTGCTCAGCTACAGATAAGATGATCTAAAAATCTGAAAAAGTAATATTTATACATAGCTAAATTTCTCGGACAAAAATGCCCCTGAAAGAGGTACTGCTGACAGCGAAAAATGAATCGTGCAGTGGTGAGGTTACCGCGGCAGTGTAAAATCAACCGCGGACCGCGGTCTTCAACTTTAGCTCAATCTCTAGGCTCTCTGAATCCCTTCTCCGTGGACCGCGGTGACTTGAAAATCCTCAAATATCATCTCTCTAAATCTTGCCACCACGGACCGCGTTTGCGGTGGGTGTAGCGCTGCTTTGATTTGGTTTTGAACTTGTGCAGGTTTCACTCCTTTTTTGAGCTGGTTATGATATCCTTGTCTCTTTTTGACCAAACACTGCGAACAAGCACAACAAGTTAGCTTTTGGGAATACTTGTACATATTTTAGTCCCAAACTCAAGCAAAAAGGAGCATAAAATATACTAAAATCCCTAGTTATCAACTCCCCCAAACTTAATCTTTTTCTTATACTCAAACAAACAAAGTAACTCCCACCTCTTCAAGATAAAAGAAAGGAAAATTCAGTTGTCATAAAGTAACCTCATCAAGAACCAATTGGGACTAACAATTACCCTCAACTCAAATGCATTATCAACAATACACAACCTTTTAGCAACATGGCTTTAGTGCGACACAAAAGCATCAAGAGTTGACTCAACTCATCAAGGAAACTCTTTCTGTTACATTGGTCGCTGTGGAACCCAAACACATACTCCTCAACTCTCCATAAGCAAGCCTCACTTTTAGATTGTAGCATTCAGAACGAGGATTATATAAAACACACCCATCTCTCTCAAGGAAGGTCTCAAGTTCGGCTCTAACTACCATAAGCTTCCCCCTTATGTGAGTCACCACTAATGTAAGCTCACCCAACTCAAGATCATATAGGGCTTTTATGGTAATGTAATAAAGGCTTTTGGTTCAGGGTAGGATATATTAAGTCTAAGAAGGTTTCATCTTCCCTTAAGCACTTCATTTGCTTCATTTTGGCACACATTTTCTTGACTCTTTGAGTCATTTACTTCTTTAGGGGTTAGAAAGACACACTGTCACTCTTTCTTGATCATTTCGATTCTTTCTCTCCTTTCCAACCTTTCCATGCCTTTCATCTTTTGTTTTTATTGAATCCTTTCATTTCCTCTACATTGTTCACCTTCTTCTTAACTTTTTGTCTTTTCTTTCTTTTTCTCTTTTTTTCCTTTCCTTATCTTCATCTTCTACCTTTTATCACTTTTGCATTCCTCGTCCCCC
>MU732767.1:19697-35357 GCA_026770625.1 Nicotiana glauca | reverse complement strand
CCCCCCCCCCCCCAAACTTATGCTTTTGCCTTGTGTTAAGGAAATATAGGATGCCAAGAGAGGGTCATTTTAGAGCGGATAAAGGCTTATATCAAGGTTATTGAAAGAATAAGGGCTATGGCTCAATGTGGTTGACTAGGGATATTATCATTGGAAGGCTATGGATGTTTTCAAGTCTCAATTAGGATCAAAGAGAGCCTATAATCACTTCTCAAGTCAAGCTTCACTTAGGATTTTGCCTAGACAAACATTCAGGGCAAGTTCTAGACTCATTGGCACGGGACTTGGACTTGTAAATCAATATCTCACCACAAAAGCTATAGGATTGCTAAAGAAACAGAGTCCGGGTCCCACAATAACCTTATCTATGTTTTGAGCAACATAAATGGTTTCGAGAAACCACTCGATGATTGTTTAGCCAACAGAGTCTCAAGGTCACAACTATCACCATTCTATACATAAAAATTTATTTTTAACCATAAGGTCAAAGGTAAATGTGTTAGGCCTAAGTGAAGCTTTGCCCGAGGCACCATTTCTTACTAACTACTATTTACACAAAAAATGAAAAGAAAAACAGACTCAAACCCTTAAGAAAGTTGTCATGCCATCCATCATCGGGAAGAGCCACCCAATTCATACAAATTCTACTTTTGGAAAGAACTGTGGCATTAAAAAAACCAAAGGCTTATTAATCACACTAAGTTGTAAAATAAGAAGCTACTAAATGAAATAAGAAGCTACACTATTAAGGAAAACTGCAAAATAAGCTAAGAAGAAAAATGCAGAAAGTAAACTAAATATGTACAATAGGGGGTTTAAATGAATATATATATAAGAGGGAATGAATATATACATGAGAGAGTAACTTTATATACATAACAAGATCGAACAATAACAAAAAGTGAAATAAAAGGTAGAGTTATGTACATACCAAAAGTGAATAATAAGCAAAAAGAAAGAAAATAGTGTCATAATTACAAACCAAATCATCAAAGTATCAAAGTAGGGTCACCCCCTCAAATAAAAGCTAGCATTGTACTCAACTCTAACTAACCAAAAATAAGCTCAAAAGAAAGATATAGAGTAAAGAAAACTCCCTATGGATCCTCCATCTGCATGGGGTCTTGTAGTAGTATGGGGTCCTGTGACTGGATGGGGTCCTATGGCTGGTCACCTGGATCATCTGTCTCGAGGGCTTATGACTGGCCAAAAGTAACACCCTCCGTCTCCTCAAGCTCATTCTCTACATTATCCACCCGGGGCATCACTCTCTTCCTCTTTGGAGCTTTTTCAATCCCCTACTCTGGAACCTGCTCTGTCTGAGCTACTGGAGTCTGATCATGCAATAGTAACTCCAAAGGCAAGTAGTCAGTTGCCTTCATCTTTTCTATTTCACCCCTCAACTCCTTAACCGACTCCTTCGAGGCCTGATTCTTCCTCAGCTTCTTTGTTGACTTGCTCAACTCCTGAAGTGTTTTGCCTTGAATTGCTAGAGCATCCATTATCAACTTTTGGTTATCCAGGAGCTTCTTCTGGTTGTCCAGAAGCTCCTTGAGAGTCTCCTCTACCGAAGTTGGCACATGTGGATGTGGGGGCACTGACTGGGATGCCACAGATCTAGATAGCACAGACAACTTAGAAGTTGCTTCCTACATCCAGTTGTTGATACTGGAGAGTGTTTGGCTCAATCTGTGGGTAGTCAATGGGTATACTGAGGAGAATTGAATCTCTGGAGGCAAGAAGGTAGATGGTACAGAGGTAGGATCTGGTATGGCAGTGAAGGCTGAGAAGTAGTGACTACTACTACTGTCTCTTTGGAATGGCCCGTAGAGGTACTGGATTTTCCTTTGGGTTCCTTGGATTTGGGGCTGTCTGGACCCTTGAGGCTGTACCACGAAAAGGGCATCTTTGGTTTCAACATCACATCAAAGTTTCATTTCTCCACTTCCTGATCTTCCAAGTACATGGTAAGGAAGTTATGGAAGAGGTATGATCTATCACCCTCATTGACCACCCTGGTGATCACCCTAGACATGACATTCCCGACATTGATCGGGAACCCTGCCATAATAGCTGCCACTAATATCGCCTGGGAGACCGGCAAGGTGTTTTCATTGGTAGTGGGGTCTAGCTTACTGCATACAAAAGTCTCCCAACCCTTCGCCTCAAAGTTTAGAGTTTTCCTCAAGATAGGAACCCTTGTAGTCAACCATGCTGGGGTGGTGTCCAGAATATCCAGCTATGATGCCAACCACGGGCAGGTTGCCTCATCCATCGCCAGTTTCTCCAAGTATAAAGTCCTATCTTCATCATTAAAGCCAGGTAGTCATTGATTGTTTTCCCGTCAAACCTCACTTTCAAGTTCCGCACCTTAGTCACTTTTGTATCCTTCTTGATGTGGGAGGTATTGGCATAGAACTCCTTGACTAAGTGCTCATTTTCATCTAACACCCTACTAGTGAAATAATCCCAGCCCATTCATTCATTAAAATGCTATTTCACGTTGCGTTATGAGGTAGAAGGTCCTGCTCTATGAACTGGCGCTCATGAATAAGTGACCTTAGAGGCCACCACTCCTAGAACTTGTGATATGGAAGCTCACTGACAAACCTCTTTCGCCACACTTCAGGGTTTCTAGTTCTTTCCACACCCCCGATTTGGGGCACACCCCCTCCCTCTTCATCTGGTACCTCATCATCGACGGGATCCTCTCCAGGTGATGAAGCTGTAGGTAAGGTAGAGGTTGCACTATCACTGCTCTCTGCTGAACCCTCAGACGACTTAGAAGAAACATGAACTGAAGCACGATCAGTAGGAGAGTCTAGAGGTATAGGTACATCTCTCCGCCTATGTCGCTTCGAGAAATCGGGTACATACTTTAGCACTAAATCAGACTCTGATGCATCCTGGGAGGGCACATACTCACTTCCCTCAAAATGGGAAGCAGCTCTATCTACAACTCTTATGCTCTTCCTCATTTCTCTAATTTATTTCCGAACTTGTGGGGTCACTTTGATCATTCCTCGTCCCCTACCACGGGAGGACTCTGCTCTACCATTTTGTTTGTCACTGCCTCATCTAGATTTAACCATTGTATGCAAGTATAATCAGTTGAAAATTGTTAGTGCAAATACTAGAAGAAGCAGTGTAGAATATCAGTTGACAGTGCAAGAATAAAACAACAAACCGCGAAAAATGCATCGCGGTCGTGAAGGGTGCACTGTAGATCATAAAAAATACACCGGGGCCACGGAGGTGTGGGATTCAGACTACCCACTCTCTGATTCAATAGCACCGCGGACCGTAAAAAATAGAGCACGGATGCGGTAAGTGCACTATGGACCGCGAAAAATCAACCGCGGCCGCAGACCCTCAAGTGCACCTCTCTTAACTTTACCATCACGGACTGTGGAAAATCCATCGTGGCTTTGGAGAGGTACTAGGACTTAACATTCTTAGGTCACACAAATGATCGCGGACCGCGAAAAATCAACCGTGGTTGTGGTAGTCAAATTAGGGCTAATCGGACATAGGGTTTCTAGTTTTCAAGAATTTTAGCATTAACAACACATTATCAATCCCACTACGTAGTTAATAACCATTTTTAACCAATTTAAACCCAATTTTAATTAACACTACAGAACCCTAAGGCAAAATTAAAAGAAAAAGGAAGAAGATGAAGTAAGAAATATCAATTTAAAAGAAAATAAGAACAAAATTAAAGACTAAGGATTTATTGGAATTACCAGATGTGCAATGTGAGACAAATGAATTTTTGTTCTTGTGTTTGTGCAAGTTAGGGCGTAGATGAACAATGTTCTATGGTATTTGAGAATGCAATGAGCGAAAAGTATAAAAGGGGCCCTGAGGTTCTATTTATAGACAAACCTTGGGACCACAAATTCTTACCTACGCGGCCGTGGTAAATCACCACGGATCGCAGTTGTGAAGTTCTGAAGAGTTGTTGCTGTGAGACCACCGAGGATCGCAACAGCGGTAAGCCACGGATGATCGCAAAAAATGCATTGCGGCCGCAATTGAAACTTTAGAGAACCTCTACTTTGGACCTTATAGCACCGCTGACCGTGATCAATTTCCGCCTCCACGGTAAGGCCACCGCGACCACAAAAAATGGAGCGCGGCCGTGGTCCAAACTTCAGAGAAGGTCAATTTTTCCAACTTAGTCCTGCATTGCATCAAACATCCCTACACACATATCACAACCAGTTAGTCCAAAAACAAGTCCTATACTAAGAAGAAAATCAAAGAAAAATACATGGGTTGTCTCCCAAGAAGCACCCGATTTAACGTCGCGACACGATGCAGGTTACCATCAATCACGTGAGATGGATCATTGCCACCATGTGGCTGTGATCAAACTTGCCAAGATAGTGCTTGAATCTTTGCCCATTAACTCTGAAGATCTCACCATTTTTGTTTTTCAAATCAAGAGCACCAAACGAGTCACAAGCACCACCTCAAAAGGTCCACCCTATTTTACTTAAGCTTTCCCGGAAACAGTCGTAACCAGGAATTGAACAAGAGAACTAAATCACCCACTTTGAACTCCTTGCCACGAGCATACTTGTCATGTAAGTACTTCATCTTGTCCTTATACAAGGATGAGCTGGAGTAGGCATGAAACCGGAACTCATCAAGCTCATTAAGCTGCTCCACCCGAAGATCTGCTGCCACATCCCATTTAAGATTTAATTTCCTCAAAGCTCACATGGCCTTGTGCTCTAACTCAACTGGTAGATGGCAAGATTTCCCAAACACCAACCTGTACGGAGACATACTAATCGGAGTCTTGTATGTAGTCCTATAATCCCACAGAGCATCATCCAATTTCTTTGACCCATCGTTCCTATTTGCATTGACCGTCTTTGACAATATGCTCTTAATCTCCCTGTTGGAGACCTCTACTTGCCCACTAGCTTGAGGATGGTAATGGGTAGAAACCTTGTGGTTGACACCATACTTTGCAAGCAACGTGTCAAATGCCTTATTGAAAAAATGAGACCCTCAATCACTAATGATTTTTCTAGGAGTGCCAAACCGAGTAAAGATACTCTTCTTGAGAAAAGCCACAACACTCCGAGCCTCATTGTTAGGTAAAGTCACGGCCTCAACCCACTTTGAAACATAATCAATGGCCACAAGAATGTACATGTTGCCACAAGAACTTACAAACAGACCATGAAATCAATGCCCCACACATCAAAGATGTCAACCTCGAGAATAGTGGTGAGAGGCATCTCATCCTTCTTTGAAATTCCACCCGCTCTTTGACATTCGTCACATCTCTTCACAAGTTTACTTGCATCCCTGTACAATGTAGGCCAGTAAAAACCACAACTAAGCACTTTTGAAGCTATCCTCGCCCCACCATGATGACCACCGTAGGGAGAGGAATGACAAGCATCCAAAATACTCAATTGATCCTCCTCCGGAACACATCTCCGGACCACACCTAGGGGTGGAAATTCGGTCGGTTCGGTTCGGTTTGAAGAAATTTGGTTCGGTTATTCGATTTTCGGTTATGTAAAAGTAGTAACCGAAATCGAATTGAAATAAGTTCGGTTCAGTTCGGTTTTTCTAATTTCGGTTTAGTTATTTCGGTTCGGTTTTCGGTTTGAACATTATCATATTGGACTCCTTCTATTTAATAATATGACCGGCGAATATGTTGATTTTTCCCAAAACTTCAAAATTGTTGGAAATATTGTGTTTATAGAAAAAAAAATAGACTAAACTTTGCACACTATTATGGATCATAAAATTCAAACATAGTGTAAATTACAACTCTGTGTGAAATTCTCCCGGTATCTATCACATATGCTATGGAAGTTTTAATAGACTAAAAGCCTTTAAGATTGGAAAGTTGATGGACTTACTTAATTGAGTTGAGTCTTTGATAGATTGGACCTAATAATATTAATTTATTACCTATGGGTTTAGCCTATATATAACTTAAAGAACATATATGCTAATAATTCGGGTTTTCGGTTAACCAAACTAAAAAACTTAATAACCGAAAGCCGAGCCAAAAATAGAAATTTTAAAATTTTAAACCGAAACCGACCGAACAAACTGAATAACCGAAATCGAAATTTAAAAAAAATTGGTTCGGTCGGTTTATTCGGTTCCGATCGAAATGCTCACCCCTAACCACACTATCATTATAGATTTTGAACAAGTAAGACTCATCCCAGTAGTAGTCCAAGCTATCCTGTTTAAGCTTCTTCCTTTGGTTAGAAGAGAGCTCACACGGAACAATAGCGGTCACAAGGAAGTTGGTAACACCTGCAAACCAAGGCATGCTATTTACATCTACAAAGAGGAGTTGCTCATCAGGGAATGAATCATTAAATTCGAGGCCATCACGGGGCCTCCCCTCCTCCTCCAAGCGGGAAAAGCGGTACGCCACATGGTTTTCACACCCTTTCCGGTCCACAATCTCAAGATCAAACTCTTGAACAATAAGACCCATCTCATCAACTGAGCTTTGGAATCCTTCTTCATCATCAAGTAACGGAGTCCTGCATGGTCAGTATGAACTATCACCTTGGCACCCATGAGATAAGGCCTAAACTTTTCCATTGCGAACACTATTGCCAACGACTCTTTTTCTGTCACTGTGAAGTTCACTTGAGCATCATTCATTGTTTTGCTTGCATAATACATCGGGTGAAACATCTTATTCACCCTTAGACCTAAAATCGCTCTTATCGCAATATCGTTTGCATCACACATGAGCTCAAAAGATAAGCTCCAATTGGGTGCGGTAATAATGGGGGTGGTTGTCAATTTGTACTTGAGAATCTCAAAAGCTTGCATACATCCCTCATTAAACACGAACTTGGTATCCTTTTCAAATATCTTTCACAAAGGATTCACTACCTTAGAAAAGTCTTTGACGAATCTTTGGTAGAAACCAGCATGCCCAAGAAAACTCCTAACCCCCTTGACTGAGGTAGGATGAGGAATCCTAGAAATCACTTCAATTTTAGCCTTGTCCACTTCTATACCGTGCTTCGAGATCTTATGGCCAAGGACAATGCCCTCCTCGACCATAAAGTGGCATTTTCCCCAATTAAGCACAAGATTGGTCTCTTCACACCGGGCCAACACCTTGTCAAGATTTTTCAAACATTCATCAAAAGAGTCACCCACTATACTGAGATCATCCATGAACACTTTCAAAATGTCCTCCACTATGTCGGTAAATATGGCCATCATACACCGTTGTAATGTAGCCGGTACATTACACAAATCAAATGGCATCCTAGAAAAGTCAAAGGTGTCATATGGACACGTGTATCTGGTTTTCTCCTGATCTTCCGAAGCAATCAAAATCTGGTTGTACCTAGAGTACCCATCCAAGAAATAGTAGAAGGCACACGCAACAAGTCTATCTAGCATTTGGTCCAGAAAAGGTAATGGAAAGTGATCCTTGTCGGGTCACTTTATTTACATTGCGGTAGTCCATGCACATCCTCCATCCGATGACAGTCCTAGTAGGAATCAAATCATTTTGTACATTGGTAACCACAATCATACCACCCTTCTTCGGCACATATTGCACCGATAAAGTCCAAGAACTATCCGAGATGGGGTACACAATCCCTGCATCCAACCACTTGATCACCTCCTTTTTTGACAACCTCTTGCATAGCCTCATTCAACCTCCTTTGATGTTCCACGGAGGTCTTGGCATAATCTCGTGCATGCAAAAGACGGGGCTTATCCCCTGGATATCAGCTAGAGTCCATCTAAGTGCCTTCTTCTATTTTTGGAGCACCGCCAATATGGCATCTACCTGCATGTTAGTAAGATAAGAGGAAAGAATAACTAGCAAGGTTGAACTAGGGCCTAAGAATTCATACCTGAGGTGTGGAGGCAAAGGCTTCAACTCCAACATGGGAGTTCCTCAATTGAGGGCTTTGTTGGGGGAGTTTTTCTATTCTCAAGATCCAAATAGAGCTTTCGAGGCTCATAAGAATAAGACACCATACCATGTAAAGCATTGACACAATCCACCCTTCCTTCATCCTCATTGACATCAAGGTTCAACAATACCGCTTCTAGAGGATCCTCCACATAGATCATGGCACTAGTATCATCAACGATCACCTCCATGACAAGATCCACAAAAGAGCACACTTCCTTACTATTTGATTACTTCATTAATTTGCATACATGAAAGACCAATTTTTCATCACCCATGCGAAAGTGAGTTCTCATACTTTCACATCAACCAATGCCTTCCCATTTTCAAGGAAAGTTCTTCCCAAAATTATAGGCACTTCATAATCGACCTCGCAGTCTAGAATTACAAAATCAGCAGGCAAGATAAATTTGTCCACCCGGACAAGAACATCATCAATAATACCAAACGGCCTCTTCATTATTCTATCTGCCATTTGCAATCTCATCGAAGTCGCCCTCGGTTGCCCGATACCCAAAGTTTTGAACACGGAGTAAGGCATCAAATTGATGCTTGCTCCCAAAAGAAAAAGTGCCTTTGCAAAGTTGGCAATCCCAATGGTGCATGGAATGGTGAAAGCGTCGAGATTTTCTAGCTTTAGCGCCATCAAGTGCACAATTGCACTAACTTGGTGAGTCATCTTGATGGTCTCACTATCCATAGATATCTTCTTTGTCACCAAGTCTTTCATGAACTTGGCGTAACCCGGCATTTGTTCGAGAGCCTCCACCAAAGGGACATTTATTGATAAGTTCTCCATCATGTCAATAAGTTTCTTAAACTGATTCTCATTTTTCTGTTTGCAAGCTTTTGGGGGTAAGGTGGAGGAGGCCTTGGCAAAGGAGGCTTGGCTTTAGGCACAACCATTTCCGGCATGTCTATTACGTTTTCACTAGATGGGTTCAGGTCATTCTGAGTTTCCACCTCGTCATCCTGGATGTCAATCCTCACTTCCTCATTCAAGTTCTGTGATGACACTTGTTTTATAAACAAATTCAGTGTTCCGAGGCCTAAAAACTTCCTTTTTACCTCACCTCGATTTGCGTACGTGGTCCGGACCTATATCCGAAAAGCCTTCTATGTGAAAATATGAGAAATAGAAATTTCTATATTTAAAATTTTATTATGGTTGACTTTGGTCAATATTTTAAGCAAACGGACCCAGATCCGTGTTCTGACGATCCCGAGAGGTCCGCAGAAAAATATGGGACTTGGGCGTATGCCCCGAAATGAATTAAGAGGTCCCAAGCCTTGAAATTAATTTTTGAAAGAAATTATTTTGCTAATTATCTAAGAAATGAAGAAAAGAATTAATGTTTGAAACCATTGGCATTGGGCCCGTATTTTAGTTTCGGAGCCCAGTACAAACTTGTTATAGTATTTAATTGATAACGGTGAAATTTGGTGAAAAATGGAGTTTATTTGACGTGAGTTGGATTTCCGGTTGAAGAATTATGAACTTTGAGTGATCTTGATACAAATGTTGAGTTTTGAGGTTTAATTCATAGTTTTACATGTTATTTTATTGATGTGATCGCGCGAGTAGGTCCACATGATGTTTTTGAGTTAGTATGCACCTTTGGTTTGAAGTCCCGAGGGCTCGGGTGAGTTTCGGGTAGGTTCCGGGATGTTTTAGGCTTAAAACATAGCTGTTGTAGGTTCAAAGAAGCTACATATCTTTGAATGTCCACAATGATTTTGTGCTACCGTGCAGGGGACTTTGCGGCCGCAAAGGATTTTGTGCGGTCCGCGGTGAGGAAGAATCTGCAGGTTCACTGGTCTGACTTCGGAAGCTTATATCTTTTGATATACAAGAATTTTTGAGATGATTTCAAAAATTAAAGTTGTAGCCCTTCGTGTCTAGTTTCCTGAAAGGTAAAGTAATTACAATTTGGACATATATAGAGAAAGTTATGGCCAAAATACTAAAGCATATTACGGTAGTCAACATTCTCCGCGGTGAGCTCTACGACCGCAACCCTTTTGGTGCGGTCCGCAGAGAGGGTCTGAGAGGGGTATATTTAAATGAGTCTTTCAGATATTTTTCATTTTTTAAAACCCTAAAAGCGTAAGAGGCGATTTTCCAAATACTCTTTCTTCTCCAAAATATGAGTAAGTGATTTCTAACTCATTTTCTTTACTCTTTAACTTCTTTTTACAAGATTTCATCCTAGAATCTAGGGTTTTCACGGTGGAATTGAGAATTTTGGGAAAAACCTAAGAATATTGAAATTTGGGGATTTACACCTCAAATTGAAGTCGGATTCCAAAACCAATTATATATTCGGGCTCGGGGGTGAATGGGTAATCGGGTTTTGGTCCAAATTTCGAGTTTGGACCAAGCAGGCACGGGGTTGTGAGCACGTGATTTTTGCCCTAAGCAAATTATTCCAAAAAAATTTCAAATAAAATGATTTTACATTTTTAGGAATTTTGTTGCATTTTTGTGTTAATTGGTTGCAAAATAACTTATATTTAAAATGTAAAAATATGCATTTGCATTAGGATTTTAATCTTACATTTTGATATTGAGTAGGTATTAATTCATTTTTAGAACAATTTAAAGAAAATCACAAAAAATAGTTCATTTTAGCATTTTTATTGTTTTAATTAGTAATTGTTACAAAATAGTTATTAAATGATTTTAGGCTTCAATTAGTTTAATTGTTAGTTTAATTTCTCAATTTTATAAAATCAAAAAACAAATTTAATATAAAAATATATAAGCTGGAAAATACAAAAATACAAAGAAATAAAAATTAATACAAAAGTAAAATGAGAAACAAGAAAAGCAAAGAAAGAAAATCTGTTAAATAAATTGGGCCAAATACCAAACCTAAACAAAATATACCCAGGCCCAAGCCAAACACGCCCAAATCTAGCCCAAATCCACCCATTCACCCGGTCAGTCCTCAAATAATCAAAACGACGTCGTTTGACGTCGTTAAATCCCAGCCATTGATCACCCTTGATCCAACGGTCACAGCCTGATCTCTCATAAACCAAACGACGCCGTTTGAGTGCCAAGTGAATCTGAGCCGTCAAAATTATTTGATCCAACGGTTGTGATCAAATAATACCATTTAATATGTATTGATACAAAATCAGAAAACCTAAAACATTTTATTCCCCTTCGTCTTCCCCCTTTCTCCTAGCCGCCGACCCCGCCAGAACCCTCGCCGGCGGGAAATACCACCACCGCCAAACCTTACCAGATTTACACCACATATCCGCCTTGAACCCCTCTTTCTACCCCTCTACTTAGTTTCCTTCGAACATTACCCCATCTCTTCGAATATCAAATTTTGTCTCGCCGGAACCCTACCTCCGGCGAACGACATTTCACCCAAATTAACACCCCAACATCTTCTCTCCTTCCCCTACACAACCCCTAGGATCTTGAGTCTCAAATATAGTCGGAACGGCTCAAATTTGGGTTTGAAAGTTTCCGGCGAGTCGAAATATGTCACGAGGTTCTCTTTTTCTTTTCTTAAAAATCTTGGTGCCAAGGATATACAGTCAAGTGGCCAAAACAAGCCGATAAAAACCCTAGATAAGTTTTCTGATGTTTTTCTTTTTATTTTTGTTTCTGTTATACATGCATATGTTTGTTTAATATTTGCTAGTCTTCTCGCATATCTTTTGTTCTATTCTCTTATTTCCTTTTTTCATTATCAGTAATTGAACTTTGACCTTTTTCTTTGAAATACTTGTTTTAGTCTATAGTATTTGACAATTTTAGAATTTTTATTAATTAGATGACAGTTTCTATTTCGTAAGTCTAGGCATGTTTTCTTTGACAGTTTATTTGATCTTGTTTAATTTTTGATAAATGTTAGTCATATTAGTAATTAATTTTGATAATTGTTAGTCGTATTAGTGTTAGTCGTATTAGTGGTTAATTTTGATAAATGTCAGTCGTATTAGTGATTAATTTTGATAACTATTAGTAGTAGTTTGATTACTTAAGTAGTTTTGGGATTAATTGATAGTTTAATAGTACTTAGCATATTTGGTTATAGCTGTTTAGATTTCTAATTAGTAGTTGATTAATCATGGAGTTAAAATAAATTAGTTTGGGTTAATAAATTCAGGGGTAAAAGGGTTGAGTTGCAGTAGATTTACTTTAGTAAATTCAGCTTAGTTTCAAGGGTATTTTGGGGATATAAAAGGGTTTAGCAGTAATTAACAAAAGGAAGGGAGGGTATTTTGGGTATAGGAAAAAGGGTTAATAGTAGTTATAATACAAGTTCAGGGGTAATAAGGGCATAAAAATGGGTAGTTTAGCAAATTTTAAAATGAAGTGAGGGCAATATAGGAATTAGAATAGAATAGAATCTTCTAGATTGGGGCATTAGTATAATTCTTAATAAATAAATATAGCTATTTGTATTATAAGTTAAAAATAAAGGGTAGAAATGAAATAAAAGAGGGACTAATGTGTAAACACTCAAATTTGAGTTTCCCTCCAGATTTACATCTATAAATAGGCATTGATATGCCTTGTATTACAAGTTTCAGAATCTGAAAATTTCTCCCCAAAACAATCTCTGTCCAAATTCGAAATTCATAGCTTCCAAAAACTCAAAAACATTAGAAATCAGTAGAAAATCCCAAAACATCACTGTTTCATTGATCATTTTAGTTAAAATTTGAAAGCTGTGCATTGATCTTCTCCTCTTCTAGCATCTGAAATTCTGTGAAAGTGTGACTGGATTGGTCAAGCTTGTTTTTCTGGTTTAAATTGAGTGCTGTGGTTTAATTCTGGGCAATTTGAGGCTGTGATTGGATTTAATTGACTTGTTTCTGTTGTTGAGGTGTTTATACACTAAAGTTGTTGCTAACTCTCCTGTTTCATTTTCCAATTCCAGGTACATACTCTAAAGCTTTCAAGTTTATAAAAAATGAAGCAGAGGATCATTCGAAATTAATCTCTGAACTTCATTTACATTGGATCTAATATAAAAAATAATTGTTTGTTAGACATTTCAGGACTTTTATGTATTAAGATGATTTTAGATGTATAATTGAACTGTTTAAGGTTTGGACTGTATAAACCATTACTGCAGTACTCATTGAATGCTTAGTTTTATTTGTTTCAGTGATTGTAAAATGACCTTATGTTGCAGTGATTATCTTTAAAAGTTGAGATTCTAAATCACAAATTAGATGTTAATCTAATAAGGCTAGTTTGAATTAGTGTGTAATTAATTAGCCTGTGATTGAGCTTAAGGTATTATCCTATTCATGTGTAATATTGTTAAAGGAACAGAGTTAATAAGCAGTCTCAGTGAATTGATCTATAGTTTCTGTTGCTATTCATAATTAGCGACACATCAGTAGGTAAATGAATAAGAATAGTTTAAGCATGAAATTGAGATAATAATCGATTCCAGGTAAAATGAATAAATACACATTAATCATCCTTATAATCAATTGTTAACTGCATGAAAATTTAGTATGTCTTTATTGTATTTTAAATGCAAGGGTTTAACAAATTAGAATTCCATTTTTGAGTAAAGATCCAGATACAGTAGTTTAATGCTGGGCTCAGTTGTGTTATTAACAGGCCCGCCTAGTTTCAGGGATTAGATCCCTTTGTCTCCTGGTGCGGCCCAGACTGTCTTGCCCAATTTGGGGCTAAACTTAGGCCCAATACCTGTGTCTTGGGCATTCTGCATTGTGTACATTTGCAGAGTTTGGGCCTTTGAGCAAATGCTTATGACCAGCTTCCTTTTTGCACATTTGAGGTGTAGTATTAATATGTGATATGCTCAATACAAAAATAGTTAAAATCTGAAAATCATATACGGTAATAGACATAAGTATAGTAATTATTAGGTAATATTAAATAATTAGGAATATGGAAAATTAATCCATAAATATGAAATTGGATTTTGAATTGGGTAGCGGGTTCAAGCTAAAAGGTTTCCCCCTTTTGTTTGAACTCGGACTTGAATTCGAGATTCGAATTTATATTCGTGAATTAATTGACTATTAGAGACAATATAAATAGAAAATTTTAGTCACTTTAAGTTGGCCTTTAATAATAAAAATGAAACGAGCCTCGCCAAATCAAAGATATAATTGCGGGGCCCTCATTAATTACTTAATTCAAAAATACTTAGTATTCGGGACAGGCCGTTTAGCGAATTTCACGGCCTTCCCAAACGATAACAGCACGTTAGTCACTTTAGGCGCGATTTTTAATAATCTTACTTTCCTAATATGGGTGTGCATTTCATGCGACCCAAATCCAAATCCAAAAATGTTGAATAAGAATGTGTCGAGGATCCGGGTGCATTTCATAAGACGTGATCCGAAAACACATTCTTAAACGACGTTCACCTTCTTAAATAAAAATAATAATTGACAAAAAGCGGTAAATAACATTAAAAATTGCATTGTAGGTTGAACATGTATCAAAAATCAAATATTTTAGCCAAATGTAACAGTTGAGCGACCGTGCTAGAATCACGGAACTCGGGAGTGCCTAACACCTTCGCCCGGGTTAACAAAATTCCTTACCCGGATTTTTGGTTCGCGACTGTTAAACAGAGTCAAACCCTTCCTCGATTCGGGATTCAAACCGGTGACTTGGGACACCATAAATCTCCCAAGTGGCGACTCTGAATCTTAAATAAAAATGAATCCCGTTTCGATTGTCCTTAAATTGAAAAAACTCCTTTCTTTATTATATCCCTTTCCGGGGTGTAGTAAAAGCCGATAAAGCTCGGAAAAAGGAGGTGTGACAGCTCTGGCGACTCTGCTGGGAAAACAAACCCAGAACTTTTGTTCGGGGTTTAAGAATTCGAGCTCAGAATAATTGTTGTATTTGGTCATATCTGATTTTTCTACATGTTTTCATGCTTAATGTGCTAAATATTTACCGCTTTAATATTATTTGAACTGCATATATAAACTGTGCCGAAACCCTTCTCTTCTCACCTCCGGGGATGTGCTTACTGGTTGAGACTCCCTATTCTGTTAGTGTCAATACCCTGAAATAAGAAAGAGGTCGGACAAGTTACTAAGCCGGACGATCCCACGGGTCCCCGGTACGTAGCCCCCTCCTCGAATCGAGTTGTCCGCTCGGGTACACAGTCTAGCACATATACCCAGGTGTCACGACCTGGATTTATCCCACCATCAGGCGTCGTGATGGCGCCTACTAACGGAGCTAGGACAGCCAAACATTACACATCCTCTATCAACATCACCAATAAAATACTATCAACAATTAAATAAATGCGGAAGACTTTTATGTTTAACCATATAACAATGCGGAAGTTTTGAAACATATCACTACCCAAAACCTGGTGTCACTAGCTCACGAACTGCTAAGAGTACTACACATAACTGTCTGAAAGAAATATAAAACTGTTTGTCTCGAATAAATGAGATAACAGACTGAAAGCAAAAATAGAGGAGACAACGGGTCCTGCGGACGCCTGCAAGGCTACCTCGGTGTCTCGATGATCAAAGTACCAATACTTGCACTACTGCTACTGTTGCTGTCTGAAACCTGTATCTGCACAAAAAGAGCACAGAGTGTAGCATCAGCACAACCGATCCCATGTGCTGGTAAGTGCCTGGCCTATCCCGGCGAAGTAGTGACAAGGCTAGGACCAGACACTCACATAAACCTGTGCAGTTCAAAATATATATAT
>MU732765.1:60549-74660 GCA_026770625.1 Nicotiana glauca | reverse complement strand
CTAAAAATTGTAAAAATCATTTTATTTGATATTTTTTGGAATAATTTGCTTAGGGTAAAAATCACGTGCTCACAGTGCAATTTGTTATTGCAGATGTGGATGATCGAGCACTTGTGTCATCATCCTCTGTATATGAGCTATAGATCTACAGACAAAAGCTGCATTGAAGAATATAACATGAGGGTTTCAGGGTTCAGATTGTCGGAATAGTTTGAAGATTGGGTATCCTATCTTCGTGCCATCACTGCGGTACAAATGGATTGGACATTGGGTTGGCTTCCTATCAAAGAAATTGTGTATATGCCCGCCACCGGTCCTTACTTCCTCTTAATGGGACTCCGAGGTATTCAGCCTTATGCGCCCTACCGGGTGATGAGACAATTAGGAAGGTGTTAGGTGGTACACCCAGACGAAGATCTCAGTTTTATGCAGTCGAGGTTAGCACCGACGGCCAATTTCATGAAGAAACCGTTCGTTATATGTGGAGTGAATGCCAGTATTTGATGGCAAACACTCGAGTGAGTGACCTATCCGGAGGCGAAGTCTCACCCGCTTATCTCGCCTGGTACAGAAAGAAGAACATTACTAGAGACGAACCAGAACGTCCAACCAAAAGACTACACATTCAGGAGTTTGTTGAGGCATCACAAGAACTGTGGGTTTGGTTGGATAAAGAACGCGAATACAGGGCCTTCATAGGGGCATTGGAAAAACAGGTTCAGGATCTCCAGTTTGAAAACGGTTTGCAAGCCGCAACCAACGAGGGGGATAAAAAGAAGTTGGCCCAAGAAAATGATGCTCTTAAGGCTAAAATCCGACAGATAAGAATGGATGCTGACAGCCAACAGAGAAGTCGGTCTGACGACGGGTTGATAAATGGGCTGAAAAAGTCAAATCACTGAATGCCAAAAGGGTTGGGAAGGATCTGAAGCTAGACTGGCAAGGATCCAAGCCAGATGGGCAAGAGGTACAGAAGAGCGGGCATAGCGTATGCGGCAGATGAAGAGGAACTACGAGGGGAACATTACTATGTTGAGAGAAACAATATCTACCCTCAAAGAACGGGTCTTCAGACAAGCCAGAGACTTCAGAGCTGATAGGAAACGCTGTTATGACTTGATAGCACGGATGGAGAAATAGATGCATGAGTTTCAAGATCAACTCTTTCGCAACGCTCAAGTGCTGGGAACGCGGAACCAACAGATAGAGCGGTTGCTTCGGGAAAAAGACAGAATCAGGGAAAGAATCGAAGATGTTGGGCACTACATCACCAGGAAGTGCCTAGCATGTGAGGATATAACCCGTACCGCCTTTGTTGCGATAATGATTTATGTCCGCCAGATCATGGAAGAGTTGAAAGGGTTGCAAAGGGATCTTGCACAAAGGTCCGCGGCAAGGCCGAACGATGCCTCACGGACCCCAGGAAATTTTAGAGCATTGGAATGATGTTTTGAGTCTGTACTTTTGGGTTTTTGAGAGTCTAGTTTTTAAAATCACGGTGTTCAAGTTTTGAGTATGTTTTTGTCAAGTATTTTCTTATTTTGAGTTTGTTGTTGGAATTTTGAATATTTTGAATCATGATTGTAATCAAAGAAGTTTGTTATAAAAATCCCGAAAATTTTGTCACATCTTTATCAGGGCAGAACTACGCACGGTCTGATTTATGCGGGGACATGATACGTAGGCAATCCACATAAGATTCGACCACCATTAAAAGAAAAGAAAAAAAAATAATAGAAAAACAAAAAGAAACAAACAAATAAAATAAAGAAAAGTTTGGGAAACATTTAAAAAGAGGCAAAGATATAAGAGCCGGAATGACACATACAATAGAAGAACATACATGATAGAAATGGTTAAACTGCCTAGGCATATTACATCCCAACATGCAATTGCAATATCTGTTAAACTCTAAAAAACTAACAAGTTTGTCAGAAATTTCAAACAGTTAGCTTGTTTAGAACGTACTGGCACATTACCATTACCAAACAAGATCAAAAGGACCAATACCAAAGATCATGTCTAGTTCGGATAAAAGTGTTGAAGAGGAAAAAATAGAAATGCAGACAATGAAGGAGGAAGTGGATAGGTTGAGATAAGAGACAGCAGAGATGCACCTAGCCTGGGCTAGGGGCCAGTAATTACCAATCCCTCCCACTGCTCCTACTCTAACATCGGCGCAGACTCCGGAATACCCTCCCACTGGTCCACCGGCAAGCTTCCCAATCTACCAATACTATCAGGGGAAAACTTCTTACACTCCCCAAGCTCCACCACCCAAACAAGACCCTCCTCCACCAATTGTTCCTATTTTCATGGCACTTCCACCTGCCACACTGCAAAGATCATCCAGCGAGCCATTGTTTTAGGCTCACGATAGCCCATACTATCCTCCTGAACCTACCCTCAA
This sequence comes from Nicotiana glauca, assembly GCA_026770625.1. NCBI lineage: Eukaryota > Viridiplantae > Streptophyta > Magnoliopsida > Solanales > Solanaceae > Nicotiana > Nicotiana glauca. The sequence goes on along the minus strand of MU732765.1, from coordinate 72,250 downwards.
AGTTCCTAAGCCACATACTTATACCCCTCACTTTGAAATCCCGGAAGAAACTGAGATGTTGTCTAAGAGTTCAGAGTAGGAAGACATGCTTCGCAAAGTAAAAATCCTAGAGCAGGCCTTCAAGAATATGCACGGGTTGGGTGGCCAAGTCAGTGTGGCCTATAAAGATATATGTCCTTTCCCCGATCTCCAACTACCAGAGGGGTTCAAAATGCCAAAATTTGATCTGTATGAGGGACATGGTGACCCAGTGGCGCACCTGTGAGGTTTCTGTAGTAAGATGAGAGGGGCAGGTGGGAAAGATGAGTTGTCGATAGCGTACTTTGGCCAAAGCTTGAGCAGATCCGCACTAGAGTGGTATACGAGGCAGGATCCTAGCAGGTGGTACACCTGGGATGACCTGGCGTAGGCATTTGCTGGTCACTTCCAATATAATCTTGAGATCATCTCAGACCGTCTCATATTGTTAAAAATCGAGAAAAAGCTTGGAGAGAGCTTCAGGGAGTTTGGGTTCCGTTGGAGAGAGCAGGCGGCGAGAGTCGATCCTCCAATGAGGGAAAGTGAAATGGTGGATTACTTTTTACAGACTTTGGAGCCAACTTACTTTGGTCACCTGGTGACATCAATTGGTAAATCCTTCAATGAGGTCATAAAAATAGGTGGCATGATTGAAGAAGGACTCAAGTCCGATAAGATAATGAGTTATTCGGCGATTAAGGCCACCACTCAGGCTATCCAGAGCGGCACTGGAGGCGTGCTCGGGAAGAAGAGGAAGAAAGATGTCACAGCAATTGAATCCAGAGCTTGGTATGGATCTAGAGGCCCTGCACCCTACTACAACTAACCCCAACCCTACCAATAAAGTTACTCCTATACGCCATATAGCCACCCACAACATTATTACCCAACACCCGATCCTCACTTCTCAGTTCACCATGCTCAGACATTTGTTCAACCTCCCATCCAGGCACCATGGTGTGCACCGGCCCCACAAAATAACTACCCAGCTCCAAGAGCATACAGAAACCCCGCTGGTACAAGTTTCCGTCTGAGCCAAAACTTCAGGAACGACAGGGTAGAGAAGCCAAAGACTTTCACTCAATTAGGAGAGTCTTACACTAGTTTGTTCCACCGACTGAGGTATATGGGATTGTTGAATCCAGTCGAAGCTAAGTTACCTAACCCCCCACCAAGAAATCTTGATCACTCGATGAATTGTGAATACTGTTCAGGAGCACCTGGACACGACACGGAGAAATGTTGGAAGCTAAAAATAGCTATTCAGGAGCTTATCGACACTCGCCGAATTGAGGTGCAGGTCCCATAGACACCAAACATTAACCAGAATCCGTTGCCAACTCACCATGAGGCTCACATGATTGAATTAGTACACAAGGGAGGGGAGCTTAAGAAGCCCTCGCAAACAGTAATGATGATCCTTGCTAGCGAGACCAATTCAAAGGAAAAATCAACCAGTGGATGTCAGTGGTCTAAGGCAAGCCAGTTGTGGTTGTTGAGAAGGAGTCGTTAAGAATCATTGCAGTAAAGCTAGAGCGAGCCAAAGTGGTAGTACCAGGGCCAGTTGTGGTTGTTGAGAAGGAGTCGTTAAGAATCATTGCAGTAAAGCCAGAGCGAGCCAAAGTGGTAGTACCAGGGGTTGCAATAAAGCCTGTTGTAGTTGTGAAGGGTGCTAGTAAGGAGCCGGATATTATCAAGCCAGTAATTCAGTTACCAATAATCTGTGAGAAGGTCGTGCCATGGAATTATGGTCAAGTGACTGTAATGTATAAGGGGAAGGAAGTTATGGAAGAAGTGTGTGAAACCCAAGGTCTAACTCATTCGAGAAGGTGTTTTGCTCCCGCAGAGTTTAGAAAGGCCAATCCAGTAGCGGTCAAGAAGCCTGTAACCGAGGAAGAGGCGGAAGAATATTTAAAGAAAATGAAGGCGCAAGATTACTCCATTGTAGAACAACTAAGGAAGACACCGGCACAAATCTCACTGCTGTCATTAATGATCCATTCAGACGAGCATCGACGGGCATTGATGAAAATTCTGAATGAAGCCCATGTTCCGGATAAGATCTCTGTGAACCATCTGGAGAAAATAGCAAGCAAGATCTTTGAGGTGAATAGAGTGACCTTCTCTGATGATGAGTTGCCCATGGAAGGTACAGAACACAACAGAGCTCTTTATCTGATAGTGAAGTGTGAGGATTCCGTAGTCACTCAAGTGTTAGTTTACAATGGGTCCAGTGCAAACATTTGTCCTTTGTCTACGTTGAACAAGCTGAAGGTTGATAATGATAGAGTTCACAAGAATAGCATCTGTGTTCGAGGGTTTGATGGTGGAGGTAAAGACACAGTGGGTGACATCATACTAGATTTGACAATCGGGCCAGTGGAGTTCACTATGGAATTCTAGGTACTAGACATGGCAGTCTCTTATAATATTTTGTTGGGGCGACCATGGATCCACGCCGCCAAGGCAGTACATTCTACATTGCATCAAATGGTCAAGTTAGAATGGGACCGATAAGAGATCGTAGTGCACGGTGAAGACAATATGGGCGTTGTAAGTGATGCCATTGTGACTTTCATAGAAGCTGATGATGACAATGGGCCGTGGGTTTATCGAGTCTTTCACACAGTCGCAGTAGAAAATATCCCGGAAGGGAAAGCATTCTAGTTCCTAAAATAGCGGCCGCAACTGTCATGGCGGCATCAGAAATGTTAAAAAATGATTTCATACCGGGAAAAGGTCTGGGTGCTGATCTTCAGGGCATTATACAACCAGTCTCTCTTCCCAAGAATATGGATACTTTTGGATTGTGGTTCAAGCTCACTGCTGCAGATGTAAGACGGGCCCGCAAGATGAAGAAAAGGGTGTGGGTCCTTCCCAAGCCAATCCCGCGCCTGTCCAGATCTTTTATCAAGCCGGGCATCAAAAAGCAACTGCTGTCCAAAGTTACAGGGTCATTGATTGGCTCAGATGGAGATTTGAATAAGGGGTTCGAAAGGTTATTTGCTGATGTTAACATGTTAGAGGCTGGGGAAGGGTCCAGCAAGGCAGATGTGCAGTTCATGGGGCAAAAGGCAAAGATCAACAATTGGATGGCTACTCCTCTCCCCATTCGGAGGGAGTCTTGGTAGTTGGCTCTGATTTTCCTTCCTGTTTTCTGGATTATTCCAGGGTTGTAAACCAGATTTCTTTTGTTTTGTGTTCGTCAAAGTGTGAAACCTTGTTATCCCGTAATTCAATAAAATAAAAGTTTTTCTTCATTCCTAATTTTATTTTAATTTTGTTTTCTTTTTTTGTACAGTTTTCTTTATACCGGTCTTAATGACATGGCATGCACAATAGATCTTCAACCTAGTCTAAAAAATCAACCTGATTCCAAAATAATAGTGCAAGAGGTAGATTATGATGATGGGTCGGAATACGATAAGAATGAATCCTTTGAAGAAATTAACAGAGAATTAAGCCAATTTGAAGAGAAACCCAGACCCAACCTAAATGATACAGAAGCTATCAATCTAGGGGATGCGGATGACGTCAAGGAAACTAAAATAAGCGCCCACATTGAACCAAATGTTAGGGAAGAATTAATCAAGGCACTTATTGAATTCAAAGACATTTTTGCATGGTCATATGATGACATGCCGGGTTTGAGCACCGACTTAGAGGTTCACAAATTGCCTACTGACCCAGCATTTCCTCCCGTCAAGCAAAACGATATGAGTGTGAAGATTGAGGAAGAGATAACCAAACAACTGAATGCAAAGGTTATTCAGGTCACTCAATATCCTGATTGGTTGTCTAATATGGTGCCAGTACCGAAGAAAGATGGAAAAATCAGGGTATGCGTTGATTATCGCAATCTGAACAGAGCAAACCCAAAGGATAACTTCCCATTACCCAACATCTATATTTTGATCGATAATTGTGCCAAACGTGAGATCAAATCTTTTGTGGATTGCTATGCTGGGTATCATCAGATTCTGAAGGATGAGGAAGATGCAGAAAAAACGGCTTTCATTACACCATGGGGAACTTATTGCTATAAGGTAATGCCATTTGGTTTGAAGAACACTGGGGCAACGTACATGAGGGCAATGACTACTGTGTTTCATGATATGATACACAAAGAGATTGAAGTATATGTGGATGATGTGATTATAAGATCCAAGCATCAGGCAGACCACGTAGGAGACCTAAGAAAGTTTTTTCGAAGACTTCGAAAGTACGATATCAAGCTTAACCCTGCCAAGTGCGCAGTTGGTGTTCCATCAGGAAAACTATTAGGCTTCATAGTTAGCCGTCACGACATCGAGTTAGATCCATCAAAGATCAAAGCTATCCAAGAATTACCACCTCCAAAGAACAAGACTGAAGTGATGAGTATGTTAGGAAGGTTGAACTACATCAGCAGGTTTATTGCTCAGCTCACATCTACTTGTGAACCTATTTTTAGGTTGTTGAAGAAGAACGCTACGGTCAAATGGACTGAAGAGTGCCAAGAGGCATTTGATAAGATAAAGGAGCATTTGTCAAACCCACCTGTGTTGGTTCTGCCTGAGCCAGGGAGACCTTTGATTCTTTATCTAACGGTCCTAGAGAATTCAGTTAGGTGTGTACTGGGGCAGCATGACATCACCGGCAGGAAGGAACAGGCCATCTATTATCTCAGCAAGAAGTTCACGGCTTATGAGGTTAAGTACACTCACCTTGAGAGGACATGTTGTGCCCTAACTTGGGTAGCACGGAAGTTGAAGCATTATCTATCATCATATACTACTTACCTTATTTCACGCTTGGATACGTTGAAGTATATTTTTCAAAAGCCTATGCCCACAGGGAGATTGGCAAAGTGGAAAATATTACTCATAGAATTCGACATCATCTATGTGATGAGGACGGCAATGAAAGCCCAAGCATTGGCCGATCACTTGGCCGAGAATCCGGTCGACGAAGAATATGAGCCATTGAGAACATATTTTTCTGATGAAGAAGTGATGCATATTGAAGAGCTAGAATCGACTGAAGAACCAGGATGGAAACTTTTCTTTGATGGAGCTGCAAATGTGAAGGGAGTTGGAATAGGAGCGGTGCTTATTTCTGAAATAGGGCATCATTATCCTGTTACGGCTCAGCTTCATTTTTATTGTACCAACAACATGGCTGAGTATAAAGCATGCATTTTGGGTTTACGGTTAGCTACGGACATGGATATCCAGGACGTTCTGGTCTTGGGAGACTCGGACCTCCTGGTATATCAGATTCAAGGAGAATGGGAAACATGAGATTTGAAGCTCATACCGTATAATGTTTGTACTATCTGTGTCAACAGTTTCGATCAGTGGAGTTTAGGCACATTCCAAGAGTTCATAATGAGGTTGCTGATGCCTTGGCCACCTTAGCATCAATGTTGCACCATCCGGATAAAATTCATGTGGATCCATTGCATATTCAGGTTCGTGATTAGCATGCTTATTGTAACATGATAGAGGAAGAACTGGATGGCGAACCATGGTTCCATCAAGGAGTACCTCAGGATGGGGATATACCCGGTGCAGGCCACGGGAGATCAAAATAGAGCCATTCGATGGTTGGCAATTGGATTTTTCCTCAGTGGAGGGGTGTTGTACAAAATAACACCGGACTTGGGATTGCTAAGATGCATAGATGCTAGTCAAGCCATGCCAATTATGGCAGAGGTTCATTCCGGAGTTTGTGGACCACATATGAGCGGATATGTGTTGGCAAAGAAGATTCTTCGAGCAGGGTATTATTGGCTCACCATGGAGCGATATTGTATCAGTTTCGTGTGTAAATTTCATCAGTGTCAGATACATGGAGATTTGATTCATTCTCCGCTGACAGAATTACACACAATGTCAGCACCATGGCCCTTTGTTGCATGGAGCATGGATGTCATTTGACCTATCGAGCCAGTAGCTTCCAACGGTCATAGGTTCATTCTAGTGGCCATCTACTATTTCACAAAGTGGGTTGAAGCTAAAACTTTCAAGTCGGTAACCAAGAAAGCGGTGGTGGATTTTGTTCATTCCCATATCATCTGTAGATTTGGGATCCCAAAGGTGATCATCACGAATAATGGTGCTAATCTTAACAGCAGTTTGATGAAAGAAGTATGTCAACAATTTAAGATTACACACCGTAATTCCACCCCATATTGTCCCAAAGCGAATGCAGCGGTTGAGGCAGCCAACAAGAATATAAAGAAGGTATTGAGGAAAATGGTAGAAGGATCCAGACAATGGCATGAAAAGTTACCGTCTGCATTGTTGGGTTATCATACTATTGTTCGTACTTCAGTGGGTGCAACTCCTTATTTGTTAGTTTATGGGACCGAAGCAGTGATACCAGTAGAAGTTGAAATTCCGTCTCTCTGATTTGTCGCTGAGGCTGAGATTGATGATGATGAGTGGGTCAAAACCCATTTGGAGCAGTTGAGCTTAATTGATGAGAAAAGATTAGCAGCAGTATGTCATGGCCAATTGTATCAAAAGAGGATGGAAAGAGCATACAATAAGAAGGTGTGTCCTAGGAGGTTTGAAGTGGGGCAACAGGTGTTGAAACAAACCCTTCCACATCAGGCCGAAGCAAAGGGCAAGTTCACCCCGATTGGCAAGGGTCGTTTATTGTGACCAGAGTGTTGTCTAACAGCACTTTATGTTTGACAGATATTGAAGGAAAATATATAGACATGACTATTAATTCTGATGTAGTCAAGAGATATTATGTATGATTTCTTTGATTGTAATTGTTGTTTGTTTGTATTTGGCATTGTATCAGAGAATGAAATGACGGAGGCAATTTTTCTGCTATCCAAACACTTTAACCTTTGTTTCCCCTTTTGAGCCTTATTTATTCTTTCATACCCCTCTTTTGAAATCAAAAATGAAATTGAAAAAAAAAGGGGAAGAAAAGAGATAATAACAAAAACAAAAACAAAAGAAAAGTCATAAGAAAACAAAGGAATTGGGTGAACTACGTTTGACCTGATTCCTCAAAGAGGATACGTAGGCCGCTTCGCGGCTCAGTCATAGTGTAACAAAAATCAAAAGATCCCCAAGCAAGAAAACTGGGGCAGAAGTTGTGTCTGTAATTTTGGGAAAGAAATTTGATTCCAAGAGTTGTAATATTTTACCCATCGAAATTGTTTTGAACTTTTGATAGACTTTTCTTTTAGCCGTACACAAAAATCCATATTGATGTCCAAAGAAAGACCTCCCGATCAGTCTCCGGGAAGTTCCAAGTCAGGCAAATGGAAGCAAGGAAAATAACACTCTGATCCCCAGTAGAAAGTAATAAAAAAATGAGAGAGTCTTATCGGTGAAAACCTTCACATGCACTGTAAGGCGACGGAAGTTGAGAGAAATGAGAGAGTCTTATCTGTGAAAACCCTCCGAAGGGCGCTATGAGGCGACAAGGAGTTAAAAAGGGACAAACGAGATAAGATGGACGGAAAGGATCCGTCGAGGCATTAAACAGAATAAAGATGTTGGTTCTGCGAAAAGAGTTGGGTTGCGGGACCATTGAAATGCAAAATAAGGCTATCAAAAAATTGATTGATATAAATAGACCGGGTTGATTAACCCGAAATGCACGACATGATCATTGGGATAGGTTATACCATTCAAATAAGTTCTTTTCTTTTCTTCTCTTAAACAATTGTTCAGAAAGATTTTTCTTTTTCTATCTTATGAAGTCATCATTTTTCATTTTTTTTGTTAAGATTTTTCAATAAGTATTTTGTTTTTAAAAAGGATTTTCAGAGCTTACTACCAGTTTCCAATATGGTGCAAAGTAACTGTGGATAGGACAGGCCGAAGGTAATGTGATGCGATGAGAAAGACGTCGTTGTAAGATCAAATGATGGATTGGTCTAAGATTTCGGGGAAAGTATGCAGTAAAAGTGGAAAACAACAGTTGAGAAGTTTGTGAATAAGGAATCGTCAAGATGGTCGGGAGTTATCGACCAAGTTTCAAGATGGTCGGACAATGCAGAACATGGAAAAGAGAAAGGGAAAACCATCCCCAGCAAGAGTGTCACGACCACTCACCACATTTTAAACTAATAAATTTTCTTTGATTTGAAACAGGGGCAGGAAATGTTATTGATGGCGGAAAGACATGCTACAAGGAAGATTATCAAACTGAGGTAGAAAATTTTCTTTCGTTCTGAAAATTTTCTTGAAGACGGGTACCCGTATGAAGAACAGGGAAGTCAATTCAAGTTTGAGAGAGAGCAAGATAACACAAGTTTTAAGGGAAGTAGTTTTCGAAGAAGGACAACACAAGTTTTAAAGAAGGCAGTTTCGGAGGAAGATAACGCAAGTTTTAAAAGAAGCAGTTTCTTTTCGAGGGAGGTTAACACAAGTTTTAGGGGAAGCAAATTTCGAAGGAAGATAACACAAGTTTTAAAGGAAGTAGTTTCGAGGAGAGACAACACAAGTTTTGAGGGAAGCAGTTCTGAAGGAAGATAATTCAAGTTAGAAGGACAATTGTTCAGGCGGTAAGGGAGAACAATGTCAATAGAACATAGTTGTAGTTGAAGTCAGGAGCCCGCCTGGAGAACGGAGGCGTCATCATTTTTTAAGTAGTTGTTGAAGTCAGGAGCCCTCCTTGAAAACGGAGGTGTTATCTTTTAAGTAGTTGTTGAAGTCAGGAGCCCGCCTGGAGAACGGGGGCATTATCTTTTTAAGTAGTTGTTGAAGTCAGGAGACCGCCTGGAGAATGGAGGTGTTATCTCTTTCAGTAGTTGTTGAAGTCAGGAGACCGCCTGGAGAAAGGAGGCATTATCTTTTTAAGTAGTTGTTGAAGTCAGGAGCCCGCCTGGAGAACGGAGGCGTTATCATTTTAAGTAGTTGTTGAAGTCAGGAGCCCACCTTGAGAACGGAGGCGTTATCTTTTTAAAGTAGTTGTTAAAGTCAGGATCCCGCCTGGAGAACGGAGGCGTTGTTTTTTATGTTGTTGTTGAGGTCAGGAGCCCGCCTGGAGAATGGAGGCATTATCATTTTTTAAGTAATTGTTGAAATTAGGAGCCCGCTTGGAGAATGGAGGTGTTATCTTTTTAAGTTGTAGTTGAAGTTAGGAGCCCACTTGGAGAACGGAGGCGTTATCATTTTTTTTAGTTGTTGAGGTCAGGAGCCCGCCTGTAGAATGGAGGCGTTATCTTTTTAAAGTTGTTGTTGAAGTTAGGAGCCCGCCTAGAGAATGGAGGCGTTATCATTTTAAGTAGTTGTTGAAGTTGGGAGCCCACCTGGAGAACAGAGGTGTAGTTTTTAAAGTAGTTGAAGTCAGGAGCTCGCCTGGAGAATGGAGGCGTACCTTTTTAGGTCAGAAGTCAGTAACCTGTCCGGAGAGTAGAGGAATACAACAAAAATTGGAGTAATAAAATTCAAGTTCAGAAATCAGAAGGAAGGCAACAACGGTCAGAAGAAGGCAGTTCAAGTTTCGAAGGAAAAATAGTTCGCGTCTCCCAAGAAGGAAAGAAGTAATTCGAGTTTGGCAATCAGACATCCATCTGAGGAAGCGAAGGCTACAAGTCAAGCCGGAAAAAAAGAAACATCAGAGCAAACACAAGACAGCAAGGCAACAAGAGACACAAGAGCAAGTTGGAAGATCTAGATAAGATTTTGTAATTCATAGACTATAGTTTTTAGTTAATTACAAATCATCTATATCTATGAATGTACTGAAAGTAAAGAATATATACAATCATCCAGTCAATCAAAAAGTAGGGCCACACCCCCATGAATAAGAGATAGCATTGTCCCTAATGCTAACTACCAAATAAAGCATCAAAAATAGGCAAAGGATATAGAATGGCCCCTCAAGCCTCATCAGCTGCCCTGTGCTGGTCAGTGGCTCCCGTGTCCTCTGTACTGGCAGGGACCTCAGACTGGTCCCCAGCCTGCTGTTGCTGTGCTACTGGGACAGGTGCCTGCTCCTGGTCTGGCTCATCAACTGAAGGGGCACTGGAGGGACCCTCATGCTATGGAGCGACTACTATTACAACTCCCTCAGTACTAGGGAGTTTTCTCTTCTTCTTCGGCCTGTGCTCTTCCTCCTGTGGCTGCCCAAATGGTGGCTCTACGGCCGGCTCCCCAAACAGCAAGTCAAGTGGCAGCTTATCCTCCAATAGCTTGTCTACCTGCACCTTCAATGTCGCCACCGACTCCTTCGAGGCCTTTGTCTTTCTCAGCTTTCTGTGCTCCTTGGCCAAGTCTTTAAGTGCTTTGTTGTGCTCACCAACTGCCTTGGTCAAGGTTTCTTGCTTTGCCATCACTTGCTCCTGGTTGGCTAGGATTTTCTTCAAAGTATCCTCAATAGAAGCAGGGATCTCAACAGTGACCGGTGCTCCCTGTGTCTGTACAGCAGTGGTCAAAGTGGACAACTTGGATGTCGCAGCCGACATCCAGTTGTTCAGACTGGCTAGTGAGTGTGTGAGCTGGTTGGCAGTGAACAGGTGAGTCTTTGATATCGGGATCACCGGATCAGCTGTGGCAGAAGGGGGTGTTGTGGAAGGTCCTGGGGGCAATGTAGTGGGCTCAGTGAGCTGCTCAGTGGCAGCTGGCTCTTTAGACTGGCCAGCAGCGCAAGAAGTGGAGGCCTGACTCTTCTTGGCATTATTTTGGTTGTCAGGACCCTTCTGATCATAGCATGAATAAGGGATTACCGGAGGTACCTTAACATCATATTTCTTCTTTTTCACCTCGAGATCCTTGAAGTACAGGGAAAGTGTGTTGGGGAAAGGGAACCTATTCTAACAGTTAACTAAGACGAACAAGAAAGAAATTAAGAAGTTATTCTAGTAAAAATCAAGTAAAATTAACACAAATTAAACTACGAATTGAAATGAAGATGAGATGTTACCAGGGATTAATGAGAATGAAAATATGTGCACAATTGATGTGGGTGAACAGTAGAAATATGAGCTCAGATGAAAATTTGCGAAAAGGTTTAAAGGAGGCCCAAGGCTTCTATTTATAGAAAATCATGGGACCCAGTTCTTACCTACCTGCGCGGCCACACCGCGCAGGATTTTCATCCTCAGATCATGAGCACAACCCACGCGGACCGCACTGCTTTGGTACGCGGCCGCGTGGGAAACTTCAGAGACTTATCTATTTCAGTTGTTTCCACGCGGACCGCACTGTTTTGGTGCGCGGCCGCGTGGAAAACTTCAGAGAGATGCCAAGTTTGTTCTTCCAATGTGGACCGCACAAAAATGTCATGCGGCCGTGCTGGGTCTTCTGAGTTTAACTCCTTCAGTAGCTCAAGCCCACGCGGACCGCACTGTTTTGGGGTGCGGCCGCGTAGGCACTGTTCAGAGACTGTTCATTTTTCATTTTGCCCTGCACTGATTCAATATTATCCCTGCAACACTTCATTAACCATCAGCTCAAAAATCCTACTCTACAACAAAAAAATAAAGAAATTCAAAAGACATGGGTTGCCTCCCAAGAAGCGCCTGATTTAACGTCGCGGCACGACGCATGTTACCATCATAGTCATTTCAAATGAATCAGCGCCACCACGTGGCTGTCATCAACCTTGCCCAAGTAATGTTTGACGCGATGCCCATTACCCGGAATACTTCACCATTTTTGTTTTTAAGATCAAGGGCACCGAAAGGAGTTACAAAGACCACTTCAAAGGGACCACTCCATTT
>MU732765.1:36272-51463 GCA_026770625.1 Nicotiana glauca | reverse complement strand
TGAAAACATACAATCAACCCAAATACCAAACACCCAACATCATCCAAGCATTAAGCAAAAACACCCATTAATTACCCACTCTAGGGTTGAGCCACAACCCTAGATAATGGGTTTAGCTAGACATGGAAGAAGTAGAAATGGAAGAAATACTAGAAGAAATTAACATAATCACTAACTACAAGCTTAATCTACTTGAATCCATGTTAATTACAAAAGAAAATTGCCTAAAGTAGGCTAATATGAAGTGTCTCGTGCTCAGCTGCTAAAACAGATTACAAAACTTGACCTTAAAAAAGTAAAATGTTCTATTTATACTACACAGGAAAGACCGGACAAAAATACCCCTGAGGGTCTGGCGCGGACCGCATAGAAATGACATGCGGCCGCGTAGGGCAAATGGTCTTCAGATCTGTGCTTCTGGACTTGAGGATGCGGACCGCATAGAAATGCCACGCGGCCGCATAGGTTGAGTCATGCGGACCGCGTGGAAAGGGTGCGCGGCTGCACAGTAGAATTTGTCCCATTGTTGAATCTCTGAACTTTTACCCACGCGGACCGCACTGCTTTGGTATGCGGCCGCGTGGGACTTTGCCTTGAATTGCTGAGCCTCTGATCACTCATCAGTGCGGAGCGCGTGGAAATGGATGCGGTCCGCGTGGATCTTCTTCACTTTTGATGGTTCTCTGAACTTTCTTGCGCGGCCGCATGGCAAAACAGTGCGGTCCGCGCAAGTCACCTATTTCCCACTTTCAATCATCTTTTGACGCTTGGCAGATTTCACTCCTTTTTTAGCCGATTTGTGATATTTATCATCTAGTCGCTCAAACCTGCAATCAAGCGTAACTTGTAAGCAATTCAAGACTAATCTAGAGCAATTTATGCATAAAGCTCATGTAAGAAGGGGTATAAAACATGTACAGTTCATAGTTATCAATGCCACAATGTGCCAATAGGCTACCGATTCGAACGCGATACAAGGAAGAAGAAAAATGAACTATGAAAAGGAGATCCAATTACCCCGCTCGTGAATTATACCTGCGACGTGGGCAACATACTAAACAGACACCCTGCTCGCGAATCATACATGTGACGCGGGTTCACAGTTAATACGAGCTTTCCTCCGAAAAAATAGGAAACGAAACACATAAATGCAGATATAGGGAACTGTACTCAGCACCATACTGTTGCAGCGCGCAACCCGATCCAAATAACATACCTATGGCGGCGTGCCACCCGATCCACACATAGATCTCACATAAGGAGATGCACGTCGAGCTAAATTTGCTCATTACAATAAAACCGAATTTCGGTCACAAGCACACTAGGTGCATAATACCATCCCTGAGGGAGCAGATAGTACTATAGGCTACAAAATTCAAGCACAATTGAGGTGCGATATACAATCTGAATCTCAAGAGCCATTTTGCTCATATAACTTCATTTCTACGCGGATCCTCATCACATAAGCAATTCACCAAGCCGTCTCACAACTTGCACGTCGCAATACATCATTACATGAAATTGCTAACGACCACATAACACCCCGACCATTCTTCCATAAGGAGCGCTTTGCTGAAATGAACATAATTGGCCTGACATATATCCCATATCCACATTTAGATCCATCTACCGACCTTAAGTCGATCCTGATCGTATCAAACTACGCCAATAACCCTTCGAAGGTCCATACTAATTTCCCTCTTCTCATAACACACAAGAACACCCGTCATAACCGGAGTAATCATCCACAGTCCACAATTTAGTAACTGAGTGCCCTCTAGGCACATATTCTCAATTTATCAATTTCATCACAAATCTCCATACTGGGGTTAAATCTTTAATCAATCAGGTGACCACATGTCACACTGATACAATCTTCCCATAGGACACGCTTCTACAGCCTTTCAAAACACATAACAGGTCTGTACATCCCAACCACCTGCCATACAAACACTGAAAAGCGATCAAGAATCATTAACCATGATACAAGACCTTCTTACAGAACGCCGATCTCAGGTGACGCTAAAGACAATACCAGCTTACTTTAAACATCAAAACTCCTTTCCTGCTCATCCGAGCTTGTGACATCCTTGTCCACACCGAACTACGACCTTGATTCTCACTTCAATTTCCATAATACTTACTGCTTCCGACATGCCAATATACAATAGAACATGACTCTTCATCATAACTCCGAAACCACTAATAGGTTAATACTTTGTCACATAAAAGCTTTTCACTGAACTCACTTCAGGAGGAACATAGTAACATACATGCGAATTCTCATGACCGTAGAATATGCAAATCTCTAAGTAGTGGTCTAAGCCACCATAGTCCTTCCGGAATCTGTTTCCACATAACAAGCCATAACAGTAGAATGCCTCTGAATAACATCAATTACGGCGGCTATACGTACCGTCACAATTACTTGCATAACTTGATCACACTAAAGGAAACTGATCACGAACACCAATATGCCAATTTCAACTATGGCCAATCAATCTACCCTTTTCCAATTTATCCTGGATTGCCTTAGAGATAATACTAACTCTATCCAAAACATAACATACTCCATTTGCACTCATCTCTAGTGACCTTGAATTACGAGACCATGTTGTCTCAAATCCCACGAACCATTTTGTACCTCCCAGTTGCCACATTTCAAGTCAAAACATCATAGAACATTCTGTGCCTCTTCTCATAGACTGCCACCAAGCTTGGTTCTTAATCGTACCTATAGGCTCAAAACCATTAGGCACCACACTTGACCTCTTTGAATCCACTAGGGATGTTGTTGAGAGCCACCCGGTCTAACTTGGCCCCGAATATAATCAACTCCATGAGTCTTCCATCACATGAATACCCTCTTGGCGAAGAACCTGCCGAATCACTTCCTTGGGAACCCGCATCTATACAAGGCAAAATCCTGAATATTTCCTCAAGCCTGAACATGGGCCAATAGGGCCAACGATAGCCCACCTTTAATACTTCCTTTGCTTAAATTACCATTTATGGTCCTTTCCGTGGCTGAAATAGCCCATCGATATGCTAATAGCCAAAAATCTCGCAAGTAGTTAACCATGCAACCTAATCATAACCGGTGGGACTCTCCCACTTAGCATGAAGCTATTAGTTCACAAACCAGGAACTCACCCATCCTCTTTATCTCTTATTGACATAACCTTGCATAATCAACCGCCAAAATTCTCGAAATCTTTCTGTAAAACCCCTTCTTATATTCTGACTCATAAATCATATTTGCACAACCGATCACTATGCTGTATAACCGATAGAATTCTTCGCAGAAGCCTTGCCAACCACGCGACCGCTAACCTGCTCACTTGGGTAACCCACCTATAAAAGCTCTCCCCGGCATCTTCCAACGCTGCCACACGGGGTACAATTATTGCGGCATCAACAACACCCCATGAGCCTGAGCTCGCTCTCCAGCTAGACATGTCCATTTACCCCTCGTGGACATCATTTAAGTGTGCGACAACATCCTTTCAATTCAAAGTCATGCTACATCCTTCTTCATTTAAGAGTCTCCTTTCCGTTATATTAAATCTCCGGCCGCACAAGAATCCCTACTTCAAATTAGATCCGTAGACCCTAATAACCAAGCACCAATATTCTCAAATCATTCCAGACTCTCCTTAAGGCGCATAGTCATTTTATTACCAAGTCCCTATGCAGCTCCGCTGCTCTCCCACTTTGGGCAAACTCAATTCTTTAATCAACTGCTCGGCCTGCGCTCCCTAAGCCTGGCCTTTTAGAAGTTTAAAACTCCGTCTGACCCTTCCTACATGTCCTTCTCATCTTTTTCTGCTCAGTCATTGCCTTAATAAAATTTATCTTCCTAGAACTTGAATCCACAATTTGCCACTAACTCCAAACTTTCCGAAGGTCATCTTTCTCGAACCGTCAACATTTGAAATACTGATTCAATCCTAAACCACCGCACCCTGCGATATCTGATGGTTGCATCTCCGATACTATTTCACGATATCTTGCCCCAAAGGCGAATTGTAGAAGATCATAACACCGACAAACTTAATACGTTCAATTAGGACAACAGTACCCCATCATAAGAGAATAAATCCACCCCACTTGCAATAACCAAGTCCCACTACTTCCACCAGTCCATATCTGACCATCCTTATTTCGATTGCCCTTACCCCTGCCGGGAATAAAATATTGAATCTCTTGATTATGCACTGTGTAAACCTCCCTTAAAGTCATTCATAGCCCCGACACGTAGGCAATCATCCTACCATCATATCACTAATGCGCAACATTCGTTCATAAGCATCATGGCAACTTGTGCCTAACCTCAAAACTCTCAAAAGTACCGCTGCTGAGCCGAAACAACAAAATATCCTTCCACAAGGCGACGATAATAGCTCAAATAACCACGTAGGGAGAAACACCGGCACCACATTCGCAGTTCTATTAAAATTCTTCAACTCTCAATTTATAACAAGCACTTCGCGTCGCATAAGATTGAGTAAGAAGTAGACAAAGGTGTAAGCCTCACATGAATCAAATCGCACGGTAAGGAATCAAGAAGGGAAGTACTTTTAACAGTCCTACAGCCTGCCGAAGATAAGTACAAACGTCTCCGTACCGATCCGCGGGAGTCTACTAGACTTGCTCATGACTCGTGAGACCCTAGGAACCTAGTGCTCTGATACCATGTTGTCACGACCCAAAATCCACTAAGGATCGTGGTGGCGCCGGACACCGCTGTCAGGAAATCCAACCAAGAATGCATAATTAAATTCTAGTTTTAGTATTTGCGGAAATCATTCTTCTTATACATTGAATATTAAACAATAAATATTTTTACAAAAATATGAACGTAAAGTCAATGAAGGACTTAATACCAGAACCTGGTGTCACAAGTGCATGAGCATCTACCGATAGGGAAATAAAATACAACATCCATCTGAAATACAGTGGATAGAAAATAAATACAATATACCGAAAGAAACTACACTAGTTGCGGGTCGCCTCGAATAATGCAACTCTCCTAGTCACAGAATCATCCACGCTGCTACGCCCAGTAGGCTGCTAGAGATACATATACCTGTGCAATAAAAATGCACAGAAGTGTAGTATGAGTACGTAAACAACGTGTACTCAATGAGTATCCCGCCTAATCTCGAAGAAGTAGAGACGATATAGTCAACTTCGACACTTACTAGAGGTCCAATGATAGTGTAATAAAAATGTGGGGAAATCATGAATTTTTATAGCAGTTCTATCTCGCAAGGCGAAAAAACTGGTAAACACCTTTAACAAATATTAAGGGATTTCCAAGTTTACTTTTTATTATCTCATCGATTTATATCAAGCCATGAAAGGCAATTTTCACATTTAAAATTCTCAAGCGACAAATAACATGCGCAAATCACACCGAGGCGATGTCCCGATCCAACAGAAATATAAAATGTGCACTGTCGAGGGTCGAAGGGCACGAACCATAGATGCATTTATTACCCTGCTCACAAATCATCCATGCGACACGGTCAACATAAAATAAACAATCACTCTGCTCGCGAATCATCCATGCGACGCAGGTACACATAAAATACATGCTCAAATGGCCAATTAAGAATTTATCGGGAAGTAATTATCCAAATAAAACCAATTCTCCTTTAACAATTTTTAAGAAATGAAGTTTAATCTTTTTAGAAACTCCCTTACTAATTCAATGTGATTTAAGCAATTCAAGCTATCAATGAGTTCATAAATAATCCAAGTATAACATGCTTTTGGTTCATAACTACCCGGACAATAGCATAATAGTAGCTACGCATGTACTCTCGTCACCTCGTGCGTACGTAGCCCCCATAAATAGGAGCACATAATCAATTAATTCATCTATGAGGACAATTCCCTCTTACAAGGTTAGAAAGGAGACTCACCTCGCTCCGAAGATACATAACCGGCATTTCACGCTCCTCCGAAGACTCTAATTGATGCACCACGCTCCAAAACTAGTCAACGGGTACGCAAATCCATTAAATATGCTCAATGATTCATTATAATCTAATCTATACTAATTCCCAACTCCGCTCGAAAAGTCGATAAAAATGTCCCTCGGGCCCACGTGCCCGGATTCTGAAAATTATTAAAAATAAATATTACCCATAACTCATATGGTCTATATCCAAAAATTCATCCAATTTCTTCCATGAATCGACCCTCAAATCAAGGATTTACCATTTTTCAACTTTGGGGCTCAAAATCCCAATTTCTACCATCCAAACACGGATAAAAATAGAAATCAACAGAAATTGTCAAGGAGAAACATCAAAATAAAGGTCATATATTTACCCCCCTTTTGAGACGAGAACAACACCGTGAAAATCACCTCAAACGAAGCTCTAGAACTCAAGATATGCCCAAAATACTAAAATTCTCGGTTTAAAACACTGTCCAGGCGATATTCCTTCATCGCCTCTGCGGAAGACCTTCGCGTTCACGAAGGGTAATTTTTCGCATTGACTGGTCAACCCAAAATTCCTTCTTCGCGTTCGCGGGACCTCTCTCACGTTCGCGAAGAACAAATCTTCATACCAGAAACCAGCAATTCTTTCCGACACGGAAATGAGCATAACTCCCTCATACGATGTCCAAATTCGACGATTTTTTTTGCTATGGCTCCGTAATTATGATACGGATCTAATGGTATAATAAAAACTTAATTTAGAGCTCATTTGATTAATATGGTACCCTTTATGTCCAAAGAAACGATGTTGAAACATCAAATAAGAGCGAGATACAACCCGAAACATACCCGAGGCCCCCGGGACCCGAACCAATCATATCAACCAGTCCCAAAACACATTATGGACTTACTCGAGGCCTCAAATCATATCAAACAACGCTAAAACCACGAATCGACCTCCAATCTAAGCTTTATGAACTTTATAATTTCAAACTTCTACTTTCGATGTTTAAACCTATCAAATCACGTCCGATTGACTTCAAATTTTACACACAAGTCATATTCTATATTACGGACTTACTCCAACTTTCGAAATCAGAATCCAACCCCGATATCAAAAAGTTAAACTCTCGGTCAAACTTCTCAAAAACCTTCAAATTTCTATCTTTAGCCAAATGGCTCCAAAATGACCTACGGACCTTCGAATTCACTTCCGATCGCGCTCCCAACTCCAGAATCACCATACGGAGCTATTCCCAGACTCGGAATCCCAAACGGACATCGATAACACTGAAATGCACTTCAAGCCAAACTAAAGAAATTTCTTCCAAAATGCTAACTTCCACAATAGGCGCCAAAACGCTCCCGGGTTATCCAAAACTCAATCCGGGGATACGCCCAAGTCCGAAATCATCATACGAACCTACTGGAACCTTCAGATCCCGATTCCGAGGTTGTTTACTCAAAATTCCAATCCTAGTTCGTTCTTTCAACTTTAAGCTTCCGAAATAAAAATTCTCTTTCCAAATCAACTCTGGACTTCCCGAAATGCAATTCCGACCACGCGTACAAGTCATAATACCTGAAATGAAGTTGTTCATGGCCTAAGACTGCTGAACGGAGCACTAGTACTCAAAACGACCGGTCGGGTAGTTACAGATATAGATTTGTTCTTGTCAGTGTATACAAGTGTATGATACAAATAATATAATCTGCGTATATCAAAATGTACATCAAAATTTTATTTTTCTTCTTTGCATTCTCAGTGTATAACACATTTATAGATGCCTTATTCGGAAATTTCGAGATTCAAAATCATCCATTCCGATAATGTATATCGTGATATCACTGAATATCACACATCCGGTATATCACGATATATAATATGGTATACATACATGTATATTTGGTGATGTACACAATTGTGGAGAATTACCTGTCTTATTGATTCCGGAACTCCCTCTTCGATTTTAACTTCAAATCATACTTGGAGATCAGAGTTTGAACCGAGTAATCGGCGAATTAAGTGAAACAGAAAAGAAAAAAAAAAGATGTAGTTTCCATCATTTATCTCACAAATAAGACTAGTGATTAGCTCGACCGCTAACCATTTTATGGAACCTTTATAAAGAGAAAATTCCCAGTAAAAATCATTAACATGGGAAAGTTTGCACAAAAAAATGCTTATTTATAGAAGCTCCCACCCAGATTCACAGATGGACGATTCTGTTGAGCGTAAACATGGTGAAGGAAGGGAAGGCAACACAGTGTGCTGGCTAGTTTCTGCATCGACGTCTGCATATAAAACAGCCAATTGCTTGTATTCCTTTATCAATCTCTTCCTAGAAGCGAATGCCTCCTGTATTAGTTCCTGTCATATAGCAGAGACAAAAACTGAACGTTAATCGAGTTCAGGCTTTAAAGCAGAAGGGAAGCTTATAAATAGAGAGGCTACCTTGTATGACTTATATTTCCTTGGCCTAAACGAAACAGTTCTTTGTAATTTATTGTCCACAAGGACACAACTTTCCTCGAACTTTCCCTTATCAATTAGGTCAATCGTTTCCATCCCAGGAAGATCAATGCAGCAATCATTCAAGCATCCTGCAAAAAGCATCAAAAGACACGGATATGAATGTCCAGGTCTGAGAAGCAACGCATCAATCTGAACAATATGAGTATATATGGCCATGACATCTGGAACTTCCAAGTTATTTGCTTTCAACCAAGAATTTTCCAAACCATGTTTCAATCCTCACCCTTATATTTCAAAAAAATAAGTAGTTTTAATAAACCTTCGTGAAACAGATAGAGCCTATTCATGCTGATTTTGCTGATTCCAAGATTGATCTAAATTGCTGCTCCGTGTTCCATGAAATGATGAGGATATAACAGGATAAAGTAAATAGCAATCAACTAGTACGATTTTTCCAAACAAGGAATACAGCACCGAGAAATCTTATGGTTAATATTTTATAAAGAGCAACCCTTTTATTCTTCCATAAGTTTATAGTGGACAAAACATGCTAGTCAATACCCCTTCGCCCTCAAATTTCCTCTTTCATTTCTTTTTTTGAGCTCTCCTTCCGAAAAAAAATGATACATTATGTTATAGCATCTTTGCATTACTCAAGGACAATGAGTACTACGTAATAAGCATGTAGTGCAGCAGGGATCTGAGTTTGCATTCATTTCTCATTATTCTCTTTATTTTCATACACGCATCATCATCTCGGCTGTATTCCCATAGTTTAATTGCGAGTTTGTTAGAAACACGTGAAATTTCAAAGGAAGGAAAGACAAACAATGTTGTTCCATGTTGTACCTATTTCTGCAGGACACATAAGAGCCTTCAACTTTGAGCTTGGATACCACTCAAGGTTATTTCTTATTGAACCAAAATCCCCAACTGACTCGTGAGAACTCGAGACATTTACATCTGCAGAAGGAGAAATCTTTTGAAGCAGTAGATACCACAGAAAGAAGAGGAAGTAGAAACAGAGACAACTAAAAACTGGACAGTATTTATTTTTGACTACTCCACCAGAGGGTTCGAAGAGGAATCCGCTTACCACTGAAATCCGTCAATGATGCAGCAGCGCTTGAGAGAGATGGAATGACAGCAACAACATTGTTTGAACTCGCTAAAGGAGCTGACAAGGAAGATGAGAGGCCAGTGAAGATACTACGAGACTCTGCTTCCAGTGCAAAGTTTCCAACTGACAGGCTTGAAGATTCTGCTAATGGGGAAGAGTCTGATACTCCGGTGTCCACATCCACGCTTTCATTCTCTACAAGAACTTGAGAAAGTAGTTCAGATGACTGGAATGTATTTGGAGCGTCTTCAAATGCCCCTTTACATGACTTATCAGAAACACAAGTAACATCGTCCAAGAAGCTTTTACAGACGGGCATGGACACCCCAAATCCTGCATCACCAAGTGAAGTTGGAGGTATATCAGATGTAAATGCTGGGGTTTGCTGCAAACTTTTATCTCTAATAGAACTTGATTTCTTGGGTGCAAGTTGATCCTCACTGGTGATATTGTCTTGAAAATTCGTATGAGTTATTGAAACATTGGAAATGCTCTCAGAAGCATCAAAAAACCTGTTGCATCCTCTCTCATCCCCTGGGAAGGTTCCAAGTTCTGTATCAAAAAATGAAGTTGGATTTGGGAACTTAGCCGTGATGGAATTTCCATGACTTTCCTCCATTAAAGATGGTAATGACTTGGATAAAGCAATATCTCCAAAAGAATTTGATTGAGCAGTGATTGGTTGAACCTCACCAGCGATGTTCCGTTGCAAAACAATCTGACTACTTGGTGCAGTAGAAATACGGTTAATAGCATCAGGAGAGCTATCAAACATTTTCTCATTCTTCTCAGAGGCACTGGATTGTGATTTAGACAAATTATCCAGAAATGAACTTGATCCCTCAGCCAGTGGTTGTTCCTCTCTAACGATATCATCTTGTAGTATAATCACCTGAGAGCTTGATACATCAGAAAAACAGTTATCATCATCTGAAAAGCTACCGCTCTTGGTATCTTTAGAATCTTTGTCAGAACAGGATTCAGATGAAATTAAGGCTACCGAAGTACTTGATTCCTCATCTACCAGTTCTTCCACCCTTGTTATATTCTTTTCAAAAACCATACAAGAGCTCTTACAAGTTGCACCTGCTCTATCATTTCCTACAGAAAAATCAATTTCTCCTTCTTCGGAAGCTATTAAACCATCAAGTTCAGTTGAAGTTGAAGCATTTTGGCTTTCGATGAATCTATCAGCATCCTGACCCAGAGATGATTGTTCTTTGATAGGGTTCTGTGTAGTGCCTGCGACTGAACTAGTATAAGTACCAACATCGTACTTTTGCTTTCCATTGACAGCTTGTGTTTCCCTTTTTATATGATCATCTATTGGGATGTGAAAATCTTGCACCACACCAGAGTATAACTTTTTCATGCTTGCACCAACAGTTTGCACCTGATTCTCAACATATTTAACTGTGTCCTAATAGTTAAGAATTAAGCCACATTAAAACCCCACAATACTCATAATATGGTCAAATGTTCGGTCCATCACAAGAAACGACTAGTAACAAGGAGATTCCAAGGAAACAAAACAACAAGAGAGAAAGCATATATATCGAAGTATATGATACATCTGAAAGCAGTTAATGTCAAAACGGATCACATTTTCATACCTTGGTTACAAATCCATCAACCTCCTGGCACACAGCCTCAAACTTGTGGTATATGTTTCCAATCCAACTTTTGCTTCTGATTTTCTCCATGGTGCAATGTAAGAGTTGATTATAACACTAAATCCTGATCACACTTCAAATGGTTTAAACAAGGCAATACCTAATCGAAAAAACAGTATCACCTGCCAAAAGCAATGACCTGCATAAACATCATGATTAATGTTCTTTCACATAACTCGGAAGACATAAATCTAGAAAGCCAAGCACATAACAAAGCACCCCAATGCAGCTAGATTAAGCTTCCTCAAAAATCTTCAAAAAGTATAGGCCACAGACATAGTTTTAAAAGCTATAAAATCTGAAAATTCTTCAACTGAACATCTTTTCACTAATTGTGGTCGAAATTTAGTGCAAATTAAGTCGAATCAATTTAGTGCAAAGCTATAACATCTTTTAGTGCAACGTAAGACAAATCAATATCAACTACCGGTGGTACCTGAAGCTGGAAACTTTTCAGACTTATCACGCTATAAGTGGGCAGCATGGTGCACAAGGCATCCCGTGTTCACGCATGGTCCGAGGAAGGGTCGCACCCCAAAGAGTGTGATGTAGACAGCTTCCCCTAATGCAAGCATTAGTGGCTGTTTCCATGGCTCGAACCCGTGACCTATAGGTGGTCACACGAAGACAACTTTACCGTTGCTTGAAGACTCCCCTTCAAGCTATAACACCTTTAGCAGATAGGGAGTATAACGAGATTGTGGTACCATACACTATTAAGATATGAAGTTCTTACAAGTTTTCGGCTATTTGAGTTGAAAAAAGAAAAAAAAAAATTAATAACAAAAGTAGAAAGCAGAGCATTTAAAATGATTCAACTCTTAAAACAACAATAAAGAGAAAGATGAAGAAAGATTATTTCTTTCAGCAACACAAAAAATAAACAAATTAATTCTGCAACACAAAGCCAGGAAAAAGGCATAATCATACGCCAATTACAAAAAATCATCAGCTTAGAGGTCTTAATGTACTAAATTACAGTAGAAGTCAACATAACAGTCAAGGTCACAACTTTAATTCCTATCAAGAAAAAGTGTTAGATGATCGGAAGAAACAACAATGGTAAATTTACCTAGACTGTTGGAACATTATCACCAGCGACCAAACAACCACGGAAAGATGAAGAATTATTCTGTAATAAGTTCAAATAATAAGCAAAACCTCAAAGGGATTATCATTAAACAAATATAATATGGGGTTAACGCAAACAATACAACTTTACAGAAAAAGTGAAAGAAAGATGAACTTACGGATAATTTACAGCGGCTGATAATTATGAAGAATTGGGAGAAGGGTTTTAGAGCTGTAGAAAAAATCTTTATATAATTATTTTAACAACTAAAGTATGTAGATGGAAAATTGTTGGGTTGGAGTTTAGTGTTTATTTGGGGTATGGAATTTTCTAAACTATTTCCTTTTGTTAATAGGAAACTTCAATTTTTGTTTTGTTTCACTTTCTTTTTAATTATTGTATTATTACTATATTGTATTTACTATTGTGATATCATCTGGGATCACACGACAGTCAATCCCAAAGTTTATACTTGCGGCAACCTTTACATGATATTTTTACCCCTTATGATTTTTACCCCTTATTTCATAAAGGGTTGATGAAAATGAAATTGAGGCTTAATAAGAAAATGGTTGGAAAATAGGATATGTTGGTTCTTAGAAATTTCGTTTGGAATTTTTTTTGAAATTTTTACATTCCTATGCCACGTAGAAAATTTTATTACCCTCAATGTTTAAGGTTTGACTTAATTACACTTAGTATACCAAATTACCAATTCTATACCATAATTAATTAAGGGTATAATTAATTATATGTTTTTTGTTCCTTAATTAAAGGAATCTGTATATCCCAGTATCCCCGCTCATCCCACGTTTCTCTCTCCTAACCCCTCAACCCACCCACGTTTTACCCATACCCACGTTCTTTTTACCATTTTTCATTTTCTGAAACCAAATTCTTCCTCTAAATTTATAAAAAATTGAAGAAACCCTTCAACAAAGTTGGTTCCCCATTTTACTCCAGTTGAAGTTCATCAATGAAGAACAACAAAGCTTCGAAACAAAGTCCTAAAAAGTCAGCAGTAGCTGATATACCCTCATTTGATTTGGGTGTGTTATCACCAAAATCACCCAAAAATCAAGGCAAATCTCCACATGCAATTGCAGAGACTATTCATAGTTCCTCTCCCCGACAAATCGGAGCCGAGATGAGAATCAAACAAAAACATGAAGTAGATGCTCGAGAAACTTCTACACCAGGCAAACAAGTCAAACGAAAAGGAAAAGAGATTTTGGTAGATGACAACTTTGTAGAAGAGGTCCCTAATCTTCAAACAGGAAAGAAAGCAAAGGTGTTTCCTAGTTCGAAAAATCCAAAAATGAAGAAACATTCAAAAAAATACCCTAAAATTATTCGGAACCAATCATTGGTGAAGGTAAACATTTATTAGTTTCGTTTCTAATTTTTTAGTTTGGTTTATGATGGTAAAATATGTGTTATACGTGTTTTAGACAAGTGTAGAGTAATTTTCTTAATTTTGAAGATGATTTGCAGTTGTGATGTTCTGCCTATATAGTTGTAGATATTTTGTAGTTTTTTTGTAGTTATATTGTTAGGTAACTTGTATTATTTGAAGCAAAATTATAGTTATCTTTTGTTGCTGTCTTTTTTGTAGAAAATGCTTTAAATTGTAGATATTATGTAATCATTTATAGTTATATTATAGATAAAATGTAGATGAATGTATCCTTTTTATGCATTTTATTAATGTGAAATAATTAATTATTTGTGCAGAATGAACACTTTTTTGCCCCACATAATGTTGATTATGGGGTGCTTAAATTCCACACTTTGTGTGATCCTAGCATTTCTAGCCAGATTAAAGAGTTTCTATCCTCAAATGGGTTTGAAGCTTTTCAAAAAGACGTGTTTTGGATACTTACTGTCTCTTCCCACCATATGCATGCAAAACCAAGCCATTCATCTTCTGATGAAGCATGAATTGACCAAATCCAATGCATCATATTTTTTTGTACAGTTAAAGGGTGAAACATTAAATTTTGGATTGAGTGAGTTTACATTAATTACTGGTCTAAAATGTGTTACCCAGGTTACTGATTTTGGTAATACTCCTACTTATGTTAGCAATATAATGAGCAGTTATTTTCCTAACAAATAAAGAGTAGAGAAGTCTTATTCGAAAAAGATAGTAACCACTAGATCCTGGGTAAACGATGAGGATGCGGTGAAGTTGTGCATTCTTTATCTTGTAGAGTTTTTCATTGGACAAAGATCATGTTTCTTTTGTAGATCACTTTAGATTCTATTTGGTAGAATCTGGGCAGTATGAGTCATACCCATATTGTCACGACCCAAATCCGGTCGTGAGGTGCCCAACCCTAAAGCTAGGCAAGCCAGACCAACAGTCGTTTTCATGTTAACAATAAATTCCGAAACCGACAATTTAAGGAGAATATAATGGTTTAGAATATTAATCCTGTAATAATAGAATACTAATAATGAGAAGTGCGAAAAACTGATAATAACACTCCCAAAAGAGTTGGGGTCACGAGTCTAGAGCCTCTAAACAGAACTAGATAACAACATCTGAATGAAATACTCAAGTCTGAAAGTATATATATATAAATAAAACTGGAATAAGAAGAGTAGTCGGGTCCTGCAAACATCAGGCAGCTACCTCAACAACTCTGATGAACTCTAAAGACAAAGACTGCTCAGCTAAACCTCCGGTGTACCTGAATCTGCATACAAAGGTGCAGAGAGTAGGGGTGAGTACTAAGTACTCAGTGAGTAATAAGCATATAAAATGTCTGAAGGTAAGAAATCCACGAAATGCCACAAAGCAAAGCTAAAACTATCAATCCGACACCTTACTACGAACCAACGACAACAGCTAATAACAGCTAGCACAAGTAAATGACAATGCATGAATG
>MU732765.1:4917-31614 GCA_026770625.1 Nicotiana glauca | reverse complement strand
AGCATAGAATCGAGCCTGACCACCGCCAGTACGGTCCTCACCCCTGGGGCGACCTCTGGCTACCTGACCTCCACTCCTAGATGATTGAGTGGGTGCTGAAGAAACAGGGGCAGAAGATGAGGGATGATCCCTCTGCTGAGACTGTCTACTATGGAACCGGGGACACTGTCTCCTCATATGACCCAACTCTCCGCACTCGTAGCAACGACCTGGAGCTGGAGAAGGGGACTGATGGGGACCCCTCGCTGCAGATGAACCCTGGGCTGAAGAAGCATGAGCAGAGCTCTGAGCTGGAAGTGCACTCAATGCGGGCTGGCTCTACTGATGACCCTGATGACCACGGCCTGACGAAGCCCCACTGGACTATGAATGACCTGACTGAGGAGGTCTGAAAGAATGACCTCTGCTGCGCTGGAACTGGCCCCTAGACGGAGCACCACTGAAACTACCCGAGCCTCGAGGCCTCTTAGTCTCTCTCTCCTCACGCTCCCGACGACGATCTGTCTTAATCTGACGAGCTGCATCAACTACCTCCTCAAATGTAACTGCTGTAGCCCTCTCTCTAGTCATCAATATGTGGATCGGATAGTTGAGACCATCCACAAACCTCCTGATCCTCTCGCGATCTGTCGGGATCATCCAAGTAGCATGCCGAGCTAACTGTGCAAACCTCAACTCATACTGAGTCACTGTCATATCTCCCTGAGTCAACCACTCGAACTGACGACGCAGCTCCTCCCTGTGAGACTGAGGTACATACTTCTCCAAGAATACCGTGGAGAACTGCTGCCACGTGAGGGGCACTGCTCCAATAGGCCTACGCCTCTCGAACTCCCCCCACCAAGTAAATGCAAGCCCTGTGAACTGGAAGGTAGTAAAAGCCACTCCACAAGACTCCAGAATACCCGCAGTACAAAGCATACGCTAGCACTTATCCAGGAAACCCTGGGCATCCTCGCCCTCAGCACCACTGAATGTCGGAGGTTGAAGCCTACCGAATCTCTCCAACCGATGCTGCTCGTCATCCGGCATAGCTAGATACACATGAGCTGGAGCTGGTGCGACTGGCGCAACTGGAAAAACTGGTGCAGCTGGATGAACTGGCTGAACTGGAGCTACCTCAGGTGTCTGTAAGCCCTGAACAACCTGCTCGGGTGCGCGAGCATCGGGGGTCTGATGACCGCCCCCGGTCTGAGAAGTAGCCGCCGCTGTAGTGGCTGAAACCGCCTGAGCCAGGCCAGTGCAGACGGACAAGATCTGAGCCAAAGCCTCCTGGAGACCAGGAATCACGATAGGCACTGCCGGTGCCTGAACAGGTGCTGCTGGAGCATCTACAGCTGGAACTTGACCCTGAGCCTGGTCAACTGGTGGGTCGGCAGGTGCTGTCCCTACTGCCCTGCCTCTACCGCGACCACGGCCTCTAGGTGGCACTGGTGGTCGTCCACCACGTCCGTTAGCATGGGTTCTCTCCATCTGCGAGAGAATAGAATACAGAGATTTAATTTTCATAACAACAAACCGCACGATGTGAATTTCAAGAAAGTGGAGTGTTTCCTAAAAGTTCTGTAGCCTCTCGAGGATAGATACGGACGTCTACGTACCGATCCGCGAGACTCTACTAAACCGGCTCATAACTTGCGAGGCCTAGTACCCTAGGCTCTGATACCAACTTGTCACGACCCAAACCCGGTCGTGATGGCGCCCAACTCTAAAGCTAGGCAAGCCAGACCAACAGTCATTTTCATGTTAACAATAAATCCTGAAACCGACAATTTAAGGAGAATATAATGGTTTAGAATACTAATCCTGTAATAATAGAATACTAATAATGAGAAGTGCGAAAAACTGATAATAACACTCCTAAAAGATCTGGGGTCACGAGTCTAGAGCATCTAAACAGAACTAGATAACAACATCTAAATGAAACACTCAAGTCTGAAAGTATATATATAAAAAAACTGGAATAAGAAGAGTAGTCGGGTCCTGCGAACGTCAGGCAGCTACCTCAACAACTCTGATGAACTCTGAAGACAAAGACTGCTCAGCTAAACCTCCGGTGTACCTGAATCTGCACACAAAGGTGTAGGGAGTAGGGGTGAGTACTAAGTACTCAGTAAGTAATAAGCATATAAAATGTCTGAAGGTAAGAAATCCACGAAATGCCACAAAGCAAAGCTAAAATTATCAATCTGACACCTCACTACGAAACAACGACAATAGCTAATAACAGCTAGCACAAAGAAATGACAATGCATGAATGCAATGCAATGCACATGACCGCTACGACGTGTAGCCCGATCCATTTAACATCGACGGCGCTCACTGGGGTGTGTGTACAGACTCCGGAGGGGCTCCTTCAGCCCAAGCGCAATATATTCATATCATTCGCTGAGGCGTGCAGCCCGATCCATACTCAGTCCACAATATGCATATGAGTCACATAACAGTTTCAATTTACTTTCTCAATTTCCAATTCATTAATAAGAATATATATTAGTTATTTACTTCAAGAAAAGTGACTTAGCATTTCATAACAGTGATTTAACACAGGACTGAGATCAATGATTATACAAATCATGCTATCACAATGATAATCATCCTCTAAGGATACTACAGGTCGGCACAAGGCCCCAAACATGGCATTAAGCCCAGATATATTCAATACAGGGTGCGTATCAATCGCCAATACAGAATTATTCTTGTTCGGGATGGACCAAGTCACAATCCCCAGTCATAAATGATCCCACACCTGCCATGGGGTGCGAGTCACGCCCTAAATAACGTCACAATGTGATAAGCCGGGGTTTCAAACCCTCAGGCCATCATATACACCAACTACTCACCTCTAACCGGCCGTAGAGTGGTCCACCATGCCTTTTCCTTTCGTATCGATCTCCTCGCGCGTCGAATCTAGTCAAAACCACAGCGAATACATAAATATGGGTCAAAGAAACATACCCCAATAAAAAATACTCGAAAAGTACAACAATTCACGAAGTTGGTAAAACCCGAGCCCCAGGCCCACTTCTCAAAAAATTCCGAAAATCATACCAACGGATTCCTCATCTCGCCACGAGTCCGTAATATAAAATTTATCGAAAACAGAGTTCGAATGGCCTTTCAAATACCAAAAATTTGTTTTCAAGAACAAAGCCCTAGTTTTTCACAATTTTTACCCAATTTCACGAATTTGAGTGTTGATTCTTGTATAAAATGATGTTTTCTAGTCAAGAGACTTACCTCCAAGCAATACCCGTTGAAAACCCTCTTCAAATCGCTCAAAAACCTCTGTTGGCGAAGTAAAAATGGTGTAAAATTATGAGGGTTCGCGTCTGAAATTTTTAACTTAACTGTTCTGCCCTGACGCCTTCTTCTATGCGATCGCATTAGTCCCATTGCGATCGCATAGAGTAAAATTTCCAGGCCCTGAAAACCTCTTATGCGATCGCATCACTGCCCATTGCGATTGCATACCTTTGCCCCCTTACACTACGTGATCGCATCAGCCCTTTACGCGATCGCATTGAACAAATTTATCAACCTATGCGATCGCACACTCCTTCATGCGATCGCATAGAACAAAATTCCAGCCCCTTCAGAACCTTCTATGCGATCACAGACCTGTCTATGCGATCGCATAGAGTAAAACTGTCTGCAATTTTTCTGTTGTATTAACATGTTCAAAAATTGCCCGTTGGCCATCCGAATTCACCCCGAGACCCTCGGGACCTCAACCAAATGCACAGATATGTTATATTACTTCATTCAAACTTGCTCGCAACAAGAAAACACCATCACAAATATCAAAATCATCGAATTCTCATGGATTCAAGCCTAAGTTTCACTAAAACTTTCGAAACTTGCATTTGATCTAAAACCCGACCTAAACACCTCCGAATGATCTGAAACTTTGCACGCATATCCAAAATTACCTAACGGAGCTACTACAACTCTCGGAATCCCAGTCCGACCCTCGGATCAAAATCTCACCTACCATTCGGAATTCGCCAAAATCCGACCTTAGCCAATTCAAGCCAAATTCTACACCGGACCTCCAAATTAAATTCCGATTGCTCTCCTAAGTCACAAATTACCTCCCGAAGCTAACCGAACCATCGAAACTCACATCCGAGCCCTCTAACCACATAGTCAACTTCCGGTTGACGTTTCTAAAACAAACTCCCTTCTAAGAGGCTATATGCCTTATTTTCAACCAGAATCAATCAAAATTTACCCGATAGACTCTAATACTGATATAGAACATGAAACAACACAATAAGGGGGAAACGGGGTGGTAACTCTCGTGACGACGGGCCAGGTCGTCACACATGTGGTATTAAATCTTTCACCCAGATGATGGAATCTGTTAGGAACAGACTAAATCTGTATGTACATTCTTATGTCATACGGGGATGCTCACTAGCATTGCAAGTATGACTTTATGAGTGTTGCTCTACTGTCAGTACTGATCTAGCTACGAGGTGTTCTAACTCAATACCTCGCATACTAAGATGGTCAGCTTAGTAAGGGGCAGATTTGGTTAGTTGCCTTTGAAGAGAATATGATAAAGCCTAAGTGAATAAATGTAAAGTTTCTTTTTTTATGATTATACATTTACCTTCAAAATATCTATAATTATTCTATATTTTCTGCCTTGATCAAACTAATTTATTTTTTCTAATTCAGTTTACCAACATAGGTGAATCTAGAAAAGACATTGCAGTGCTGATTTTGCCCAACAAAATTGAGTACAAAGTTCAAGAAGATGAACAAACATCTGAGGTTCCCAATGCTGATCCTCCTATGGAACCCAAACAAACAGATGGAGAAGAGGACAAGGAGTCTATTTCTAAGAAGATCAGAAAATTAAAAAAAAGGAATTGAGCAAGTAATACATATAAACTACAATATATCTATATTTCATAAATTGCCTACAAAATATCTATAAATTTGTAAATTTTGATATATATATATATATATATATATATAATTGCATATGTTTTTAAATATATGTTAGGACATATTATGAAGTTAACAACTTACTATATTGTAACTTGTAGGTTGATGGAAAGCTTGAAGATTTTAGGAAAGCTGTCTTTGTAGGACTCGGTAGCCTTTGAGGGTTTATAAATGAGTCTGTGCAGACTGCTTTGCAAATTATAAACAGTAGAAATGTGCAAGATGATGCAAAAGTAAGATATGACTTTTATTTTTATAGCAAAACAATTTAGACATGAAAAAATATATACAAGCTAACATAAAACATTTAGTTTGCTGGCAGTTCAACAAAAAACAGTGACCAACAAAAGACTTGAACAATCAGCATTTTTAGTTTAATATTGGGGAACAAGTGCAGGCCGGCACCAGCAAAACAGGTATCTACAAAATACCTACAAAGTATCTACAATTTGTGTCAGTATATATACAACATACCTACACTTATCCACAAATTATCTATAATTTTGATACACATAGGCTACAATTTTCAAGCTACCATTATCCAGTATTATTTACCATTTTAATTATAAAACAGAACATGTTGAAGGTGCAGTTGGTCAAAAAAATCTTTCAGCACATGGTGATTTATATACACATTTTCAAGTTACAGCTGATGAAGACAAAACAGGTATCATAATGTCATTCAGAGATATTTTCTTGTTGTTTATAAATTTTAACATTCTTGTTAAGTAAGATATGAATTGTGTTACAGTGATGGAAGATATCAATGCACAGTCCCCAATTCAAGAAGTGACAGTAGCAGCTCAGATAGAACAGGTCATTGAGGAACATAACAATGAAGGTGCAGATGCACAGTATATGGATCTAGGTGATTCAGAAGGATCATGAGTTGAGAAGAATGGGGTCACACTAGATGATTTTGAGTTGCCTGACAACCTATCCCAGTTGGTAAAGTTTGGCGAGCCCATACATGATGATGCAACACCTATGCATCCGGGGAGAACAAGGCATTCGGGAAAGCATGCCCGATCACCATTTATCCCTCTATACAGTTCTGGGGGAAGCAGCTCGGTTGGACCTAAAATTTTCTACCTCAAGCACCCTTTTACTATTGTTATTGATGAAGATATAGATCTGTAGATTTTAGATAGCTTCAACAAGTAGTTATACCACTGTAGCGACAAAGGTTCAAAGAGGTATGAATGCAAAATTTGACACTTGCATTTCAGTATTTATCTTTTACATATCTAATTCGATCTATAATTTTTTTTTTTTGACATTTATTTGTTGTTAAAGGAGGAAGGCTCCGTTTTCCATAAAGAATAATCAAATTAAGCCTTGGTTAGACCTTGGAGTGGAAAAGTTTGATAAGAAGGAATGGTTCTTTTTCCTAGATCACGCTGGACAAGTCCTCAATGACTCGGTAAGTATCAAGGAGTCTATTCCCAAGATATGATTTGTAGATATTTTGTCTTCTATTTTGTAGTTTAATTGTATTTATGTTATAGATATGTATAATTTATGAAGATGACTTGTAGTATAAATTGTAGATATGATGTAGACATGATTGTAAATACTGTCTTTCTTGTATGTAGTGTATTGTATTTAGGTTTTAGATTATGTATCATATTTGAAGATTATTTATAGTATAAATTCTATATATATTTTGTGGACAGAATAGTTTGTTGCTGTATTTTTTATTTGTAGTGTAATTGTAGTTATTTTGTAGTTTATGTAGAATATTATAAGATTAATTGTAGTATAAAATATAGATATAATGTAGACATGATTGTAGATACTGTGTTACATGTTTGCCCAGTAACTGTAGATAAATTGTAGTTATTTTTAGATTATTTGAAGTTGACTTTGTAGTTTAAATTGTAGAGCTGTTTTTAAACATCATTGTAGATTTTTTGTTTCTGTTTTATAGTTAATTGTAGTTATAATGTAGTTTTATGTAGATTATTTAAAGTTGACTTGCTGTTTATATGCCAACTATTTTTGGTTGCAGCACATTGATGTTTTAATGTATTACTTGAGGAAAATAGGCAAGTATGGCCCCAATAACAAGACCAGGTTTACCACAACGGATTGGTTGTTCAAGACCAGGATAGAACAAATTTATGAAATTTTATAAATTCACCTCCACAAAAGAAGTATTCGGTTGTTAAACCCCAAGATGTTTTTGCAGAATATATTTTAGGGTATAGACTACTTGCTAATGTTGTATGGGATGAAGTTGACTATGTCATCATGCCCATCAATATTGTAGAAAAATTCCATTGGGTGTTGGTCATTTTTGACATTGCAGACAGGCAACTTTATGCGTATGATTCCATGGTCTCTTCACGCAACCATCAAGTTGTTGAATCCTGTGTCGAAAAGTTTTCTGTTATTATCCCTTTGTATTTTTCATGCACTGATTTCTATGGGAAGCATAAAGACATTAACTTCAAGAATACAAAGGCATACATCGAGAAACCTGTTATTGACCCTCTTAACATTCAGTAGGTCATTGGAGAGATTCCACAGCAAAAAGAAGGGTCACTGTAAAAATCTATTCTCTCTTTCTATGCATTTAAATCTTTTTTTTATTTCTAATCATTTGGTAAATATTTAAAAATAATTGTGTTCTGCAGTGATTGTGGTATATTTGTTGATGCCTTTGCGGAGTATGTTAGCCTTGGAGATTTGTCAATTCCCGCACAAGACCTTACTGATATTGACCAACATCGTAGACGCTATGGATCGCTCCTATAGGACTATGCTACAAAGAAGCAGTAAGATGGGTCAATCAGTGATAGTGAGGTTACAGGCAGACTAGCAAGGAGGAAGGGTGCACCTGCATTGAATGAGAAAATAAGAGTCCAGAGAAAGAAGAAGTAGTGTCATGTATATGTAATTTTAGTTGATGCTAGTTTGTAGGAAAAGTATAGTACACAACTTTCTGAACAATTCATTTGTATTTTTATTGTAGCAGACCTTTTGTTTTGTTAATTTCTATCCAGTTTAGTAGTTCACTTGAAAATAACTTGGTGGTTTTATCTCCAGTTATTTAATATTTACAACACTTGTTCTTCATTATCTTAAACGTAGTTATTATGTTGTTTGAATATAAATTATCTACAAAAAACTTCAAATGATCTACAATCTGGAAACACTGAATGTTGAGATTGTATATAATTTTATAGTTGAATATGTATATAATTTGTAGGGAATACGTCCAATTGTATTTAATTTCTGTATATAACTGTCAGTTCAGGTTAAATTAATTTTTTTTTAACTTGTAGTTATATTATAGATAATAAATATTAACTGCTATGTACAAAATATCAAAAATGGAAGTAGATGTTTGACACAATATAGAAAATCATGTTAACAAACACAGAAACAAATTGAAATTAACTACATTATGATCTTTAAAAACTTAAACGATTAAACACAAAATTTTGTTAAGTTGAACACACTAACAATTATCTTGAAATACTATTCTAACTACATGATATTTATTTCTTTTTGAGCTCATTCTTGCAAGATCTTTTGTTATGCCCTTCACTTCCACAGTTGCCACATGACACCTTGTACTTCTTTGACTTTAATTCATCATATGTTTTGTATCTTTCCTTTTGAGGTCTTCCTGGCTGCCTTTTCTCTCTTGTAGGTAGATTTACTACTTCATTAGATATATGTTGTGGCATATTCCATTTGCTTTCATCAAGAAGGGAATTTACTGGTATTTCATACGTACACAATAGGCTCTCCTTTGTGTAATACGGAGAGCAATAATTTTCATAAGTTTCATTCCTGTACCTTAAAGCTGCCAAAGCATGCACACAAGGAAGTTCATCAAATTGGAACTGGCCACAACTACATTTCTTGCTTTCAAGAAACACAATGTACCGCTTCACACCATCTATCATAGTATGTATATGATCTGTTGAAGCCCTCACCTACAATTACATAACAAATAGAAAGAAAAATATTTACAATCATAAAAATAGATTATCTACAATTTATCTACAACTTATCTATAATTTATCTACAAATTATCTACAACCTAGAAATTAACTACAATTTATCTACAATCTGGAAACACTGTAAATTAAAATATTATTTTTCTGCACCAAATAAACAAATCTTACCCTAAGTTTCTGAGATAATGTTCTTCCCGACTGCCTTTTCTATCTCATAAGTGGATGTGATAATCCGTCCCGTCGTCTCATGTATTTCAGCCCCGTTTTCCCCAATTATTGATTCTTCATGTTTCATTATTAGCATCGGGTGAGTTAGAGTTGGAATGGATTGGTTTGGATAGGAAATGAGACACTTAGTCACTTTAAGGAAGGCTTATATTAGAAAAGTCAACCGGATGTTGACTATTGAGTTCGAGGACTCGGATGTAAATTTCAGTGATTCGGTTAGCTTCGGGGGATGATTTATGACTTAAGAGTGTGATCGGAAGTGAATTTGGAGGTCCGGTGTAGAATTAGGCTTGAATTGGCGAAATTAGTATTTTGGCGAATTCCGGTTGATAGATGAGATTTTGATCCGAGGGTCAGAATAGAATTCCGAGAGTTGCAGTAGCTCCTGGTGATTTTGCATATGTGTGCAAAATTTCAGGTCATTCAGAGGTGTTTTGGTCGGGTTTTTGATCGAATGCGTATTTCGGAAGTTTTAAAGAAATCTTAGGCTTGAATCCGATGTGATTTGATGGTTTTAGCGTTGATTAATGTGTTTTTAGGGTTGGAGCACGTTTGAATGAGGTTTTAGGAGGTGTTGGTATTTTTGGTTGAGGTCCTTGGGGCCTCGGGGTGGATTCGAGTGTTTAAATGAGAGTTTTTTTGAAGTTGCTTCAGGTCTGTTGTTGATGTCATCTGGTATTTCCGCTTCCGCGGAAATGGACCGCAGAAGCGGATGAGGGGTCGCAGAAGCGGTCAGGCATGGGCTAGAGTAATTTCCGCATAAGCGGAAGATGGTCGCTTTAGCGGGTTCGCAGAAGCAAACATTTGACCACAGAAGCGGTTTTGGGTGGTCCGCAGAAGCGGACTCTGAGTTGCATAAGCGGAGTTTTGATTTTTAAGTGAAGACCGCATAAGCGGATTTTTGGCCGCATAAGAGGAAGTGGGACCGCAGAAGCGAAAGTCGCTGTAGGCAGAAGGGTTTTTATATCATTATTTCATCCGCGAGTTTATTCAATTTTTCCTCCATTGTTAACCACCTTAAGAGCTTCTTGGTAGAATTTGAAGAGGATTTTGACGGGAATCGATTGGAGGTAAGTCTCGTGACCTAGAAACGTCATTTTTGTGTAGAATCAACCTTTAATTCTTGGAAATTTGGGTAGAAATTGGAAGAACTAAGGCTTGGCTTTTGAAATGAGAATTTGGGATTTGGAAGGGCATTTGGACTCCGATTTTGGTAAATTTTATATGTACGGACTCGTGACGAGACAAGGAATCCGGTGATGTAAATTTCGTAAAATTTTTTTAGAAGTGGGCCCGGGGCTCGAGTTTTGCCAACTTCGTGATTTTTGGTGTTTTTCGAGTTCTTTCGACTGGGTTATGTACCACTAGCCTATTTTATGGTATTCCTTGTGGTTTTGATCAGATTCGGCGCGCGAGGAGGTTGATTCAAGAGGAAAAGGCATAGCGGACTAGACTTGTGGCCGGTTTGAGGTGAGTAATAGATGTAGATGATGACCTGAGGGTTTGAAACTCCGGTATATCATACTGTGACGCTATATTGAGGCGAGACACATACTTTATGACCAGTGCGGGGTCGTTTGTGATTGGGGACTATGTCTTAGTCCGCCCCGAGCGATGTCCAAACTGTATTTTTGACTAGAAATTGATTGGTAAACATCCTACTTGATTTTTTATGAGTATATTGGGGTTGTGTGCCGATTATTTGAATTCCTTATTGACTATTATCACTGCTTACATGATGTTTAGCATGTTATATTATTTCAGTCCTGAGTTAAACACTATTTCGAAATGTTTAGTCAATTTCTAAGGTTTTAAAAGCTTAAACTATATTTCCTAACAATTGGAACTGAGTATTTTAACTTGACTTTGCCCGCGTGGCTCACATGCATATTCTGGACTGAGTGTGGATCGGGTTGCATGTCGCAACGAATGCTATAATGATATTGTGCTTGGGCTGTAGGAGCTCCTCCGGAGTCTGAATCCCCATAGTGAGCGCGGGTACCCAAATGGATCAGGCTGCGCGCCGCAGTGGTCATGTGCATTGCATTGCATCTATACATTGACGATTATCTGATTTACCTGTCATTGCTTGTTTGCCATTTCTTCGTTAATTATGCTAAATTGCTAGCGCATTGTGGTATTTCGTGAATTCTCATCTTCAGTCATTATATATGCTTATTACTCATTGAGTTGGAAGTACTCACTTTACTCCCTGCACCATGTGTGCAGATTCAGGTGTTTCGGGAGCTTAGTTGAGCTGTTTGCTGCTTCCCAGAATTTTCAGGAGTTGTCGAGGTAGCTACCTGACGTCCGCAGGACCCGACTCCTCCCCTTATCCCTTTTATCTTTCTGTGTTCTAGACTTATGTACTATTGTGGATTTACTACTCTGTTTCATTTAGAGGCTCTAGACTCATGACCCTAGGTCTTTTGGGAGATGTTAGATATGACATTGTTCCGTACTGTTTCAATTTAAATTATCCGGTTGGAAGACTTGTTAAACTGTAATTTAATACTGTTAATCGATAATGGGTTGGGAGTTTGGGTTGTGAGTGTTAATTGGTCGGGCTTGCATAACAATTGTTTTTGGGCGCCATCACAACTGAGATTGGGGTCGTGACAAGTTGGTATCAGAGCCTAGGTTACTAGGCCTCACGAGTTATGAGCCGGTTAGTAGAGTCTCGTGGATCGGTACGGAGACGTGTGTATTTATCCTCGAGAGGCTACAGAACCTTTAGGAAACACTTCATATTCTTGAACTCTTGTCGTACGGCTTTGTTGTTCCAAGAACTAAACTCTGTATTCTATTCTCTAGCAGATGGCGAGAACCCGTGCTACCGGACGTGGCAGACGACCACCATTACCACCCACTAGAGGCCGTGGGCACGGCCGTGGTCGTGGTCGTGGTCGTGGTCGAGGCAGAGCAGCAGGAGCAGCACCTGTTGACCCACCAGTTGCCCCCATTCAGGACCAGCATCCAGCTGTAGATGCCTCAGCAGCACCCGTTCAGGCACTGGTAGTGGCCATTGTGATTTCTGGTCTCCAGGAGGCTTTAGCCCAGATCCTATCCGTCTGCACTGGTCTGGCTGAGGCAGTCTCAGCGACTACTACAGCAGCTACCTCACAGACCGGGGGTGGTCATCAGACCCCCGCTGCTCACACACCCGAGCAGGTTGTTCAGGGATTGCAGACACCAGGAGCAGCCCCAGCTCAGCCAGTTGCACCGGTTGCTCCAGTTGTGCCAGTTGAACCAGCTCCAGATTATGTGGTTCCAGCTATGCCAGACAACGAGCAACATTGAATTGAGAGGTTCGGTAGACTCCAGCCTCCGACGTTCAGTGGTACTAAGGGCGAGGATGCCCAGGGATTTCTAGACAAGTGTCAGAGTATGCTTCGCACTGCAGGGATTTTGGAGTCGAGTGGAGTGACTTTTATTACCTTCCAGTTCTCAGGGCCTGCATTTACATGGTGCGAGGAGTTTGAGAGGCTTAGGCCTGTTGGAGCAGCGCCCCTTACTTGGCAGCAGTTCTCCACTCTCTTTCTGGAGAAGTATGTATCGCAATCTCGTAGGGAGGAGCTGAGTCGTCAGTTTGAGTGGTTGATTCAGGGAGACATGACTGTGACCCAGTACGAGTTGAGGTTTAAGCAGTTAGCTCGGCATGCTACTTGGATGATCCCGACAAATCGGGAGAGGATTAGGAGGTTTGTGGATAGCCTCAACTATCCACTCCGCATTTTGATGACTAGAGAGAGGGTTGTGGCCGCTTTGTTTGAGGAGGTAGTTGACATGGCTCGACAGATTGAGACAGATCACCGTCGGGAGCGTGAGGAGAGGGAGGCCAAAAGGCCTTGAGGTTCAGGTAGCTTCAGTAGTGCTCAGTCTAGGGGCCAGTTCCAGCATGGCAGAGGTCGTTCCTTCAAGCCTCCTCAGTCCGGTCGCCCAGAGTACAGTGGGGCTTCTTCAGGCCGTGGTCATCAGGGATTTCAGCAGGGCCAGCCTTCACTTAGTGCTCTTCCAGCTCAGAGCTCTACTCCTGCCTTTTCAGCCCAGGGTTCATCTGCAGCGAGGGGTTCCTTTCAGTCCCCTTCTCCAGCATCGGGTAGTTGCTACGAGTGCGGGGA
Source organism: Nicotiana glauca (assembly GCA_026770625.1). Classification (NCBI taxonomy): domain Eukaryota; kingdom Viridiplantae; phylum Streptophyta; class Magnoliopsida; order Solanales; family Solanaceae; genus Nicotiana; species Nicotiana glauca. The sequence goes on along the minus strand of MU732765.1, from coordinate 18,332 downwards.
GTTTGGCCACGTGAGGAGACAGTGTCCTCGACTTTGTGGTGGTCGGTCTCAGCAGAGGGATCAACCCTCCTCTTCTACCCCATCTACTTCAGCACCCTCCTAGTCAAGTAGGGGTGGGGGCCAGATAGCTAGAGGCTGCCCTAGGGGTGGAGACTGATCTGGTAGCGGTCAGGCTCGGTTCTATGCTCTTCCAGACAGGAGAGACGTCATTGCATCAGATGCTGTTATCACAGGTATTATATTAGTCTGCCACATGGATGCTTCTGTCTTATTTGATCCCGGATCTACATACTCTTATGTGTCTTCATATTTTGCTCGTCATCTGGTACGACCCGTGGTTGTCTTGCCTTAACTGTGCATGTATCTACCCCAGTGGGTGATACTATTATTGTGGATCATGTATATCGATCTTGTCTGGTGACTATTGGGGGTCTGGAGACTCGAGTTGACTTGTTATTGTTGGGCATGGTAGATTTTGATGTGATTCTGGGTATGGATTGGCTATCCCCGTACCATGCTATTCTGGACTGTCATGCCAAGACAGTTATATTGGCTATTCCGGGTGTTCCGAGGATTGAGTGGCGAGGTATGACTGATTATGTACCCAGCAGGGTAATCTCTTTCCTTAAGTCCCAGCGGATAGTTGGGAAAGGTAATTTATCGTATTTGGCATTTGTGAGAGATGTCAGAGCTGAGACTCCTAGTCTTGATTCGATTCCCATTGTGAGGGATTTCCCTGATATGTTTCTAGCAGACCTATCGGGCATGCCATCGGACAGGGACATTGATTTCGGTATTGATCTGGTGCCGGGCACTCAGCCCATCTCTATTCCTCCCTATCGTATGGCACCAGCTGAGTTAAAGGAGTTGAAGGAGTAGCTTCAGAAACTCCTAGATAAAGGGTTCATTCGTCCGAGTGTGTCACCGTGGGGTACACCGGTCTTATTTGTGAAGAAAAAAGATGGCACAATGAGGATGTGCATTGACTACAGGCAGTTGAACAAGGTGACAGTGAAGAACAAGTACCCACTACCACGTATTGATGATTTGTTTGACCAGCTCCAGGGAGCAAAGGTATTCTTTAAGATTGATCTTCGTTTAGGCTATCACCAGCTGAAGATTAGCGATTTTGATATTATGAAGACGGCTTTCAAGACGAGATATGGGCACTATGAGTTTTTGGTTATGTCTTTCGGGCTGACTAATGACCCAGTCGCGTTCATGCATCTGATGAACAGCGTATTTCGGCCGTATCTGGATTCATTTATGATTGTTTTTATTGATGACATCCTGGTGTACTCGCGTAGCCAGGAAGAGCATGCGCAGCATTTGAGAGTGGTGTTACAGAGGTTGAGGGAAGAGAAACTATATGAAAATTTCTCCAAGTGTGGGTTCTAGCTTAGGTTTGTGGCTTTTTTGGGACACGTGGTGTCCAGTGATGGTATTCAGGTTGATCCAAAGAAGATAGAGGTGGTGCAGAGTTGGCCTAGACCGTCCTCAACCACGGAGATTCAGAGTTTCCTCGGTTTGGCAGGGTATTATTGCCGGTTTGTCTAGGGTTTTTTGTCTATTGCTTCGCCCTTGACCAAGTTGACGCAGAAGGGTGCACCATTTGTATGGTCGGACGAGTGCGAGGAGAGCTTTCAGAAGCTCAAGACAGCTTTGACCACAGCTCCAGTATTAGTTTTGCCATCAGCTTCAAGTTCTTACACCGTGTATTGTGATGCTTCGAGAGTTGGGATTGGATATGTGTTGATGCAGGAGGGTAGAGTCATTGCATATGCCTCTCGTCAGTTGAAGCCTCATGAGAAGAACTACCCCGTGCATGATTTGGAGTTAGCTGCTATAGTTCATGCTTTGAAGATTTGGAGGCACTACTTATATGGCGTATCTTGTGAGGTATATACTGATCATCGCAGCCTTCAGCATTTGTTCAAACAGAAAGATCTTAATTTGAGGCAGTGGAGGTGGCTTGAGTTACTCAAGGATTATGATATTACCATTTTGTATCATCCGGGGAAGGCCAATGTAGTGGCCGATGCTTTGAGCCAGAAGGCGGTGAGTATGGATAGTTTGGCGTACATTCCAGTTGGGGAGAGGCCCTTTGTAGTTGATGTCCAGGCTTTGGCCAATCGGATGGTGAGGCTAGATATTTCGGAGCCTAGTCGGGTGTTGTCTTGTGTGGTATCTCGGTCTTCCTTGTATGACCGCATTAGAGAGCACCAGTATGATGATCCACATTTGCTTGTCCTTAAGGACAGGGTTTAGCATGATGATGCCAGGGATGTGACTATTGATAGTGAGGGCTTGTTGAGGATGCAGGGCCAGAGTTGCGTGCCCAATGTGGATGGGCTTCGGGAGTTGATATTGGAGGAGGCCCACAACTCGCGGTATTCTAATCATCCAGGTGCCGCGAAGATGTATCAGAATTTGAGATAGAATTACTGGTGGAATTGTGAGTCATGTAGCTCGGTGTCTCAACTGTTAGCAGGTGAAATATAAGCATCAGAGGCCCGGTGGTGTACTTCAGCGCATGGATATTCCCGAGTGGAAGTGGGAGAGGATTACCATGGATTTTGTGAGTGGTCTCCCTCGGACATCAAAGAAGTTTGATTCGATTTGGGTGATTGTGGATTGGCTGACCAAGTCCACGCACTTCATTCCGGTGTGTACTACCTATTCTTCGGAGCGGTTAGCAGAGATTTTCATCCGGGAGATTGTACGGTTGCATGGGGTCCCAGTTTCCATTATCTCAGATAGGGGTACTCAGCTTACTTCCCAGTTTTGGAGGACCTTTCAGTGAGAGTTGGGCACACAGGTAGAGTTGAGCACAGCGTTTCATCCTCAGACGGATGGGTAGTCCGAGCGTACCATTCAGATATTGGAGGACATATTGCATGCATGTGTTATTGATTTTGGAGGTTCTTGGGCTGAGTTCTTGCCACTTGCAGAGTTTGCTTACAACAACAGCTATCAGTCCAGCATTCAGATGGCACCGTATGAGGCCTTATATAAGAGACGGTGTAGATCTCCGGTTGGTTGGTTTGAGCCGGACGAGGCTAGACTATTGGGGACAGAGTTGGTCCAGGATGCCTTAGATAAGGTAAATGTGATACAGGAGAGACTTCGTACAGCTCAGTCACGTCAGAAGAGTTACATGGACAGGAAGGTTCAAGATGTATCTTATATGGTGGATGAGAAGGTCTTGATGAAGGTTTCACCTATGAAGGGCGTTATGAGATTTGGAAAGAAAGGGAAGTTGAGTCCGCAGTTCATTGGCCCTTTTGAGATGCTTAGGAGGATTGGGGAGGTGGCCTATATGCTTGCTTTTCCACCCAGCTTGTCAGGGGTTCATCCGGTATTTCATGTCTTTATGCTCCGAAAGTATGTTGGGGACCCGTCTCATGTATTAGTCTTCAGCACGGTTTAGTTGGATGATGATTTGACCTATAATGTGGAGCCAGTGGCTATTTTGGGTCGTCAGGTTCGGAGATTGAGATCAAAGGATATAGCTTCGGTGAAGGTGCAGTGGAGAAGTTGGCCCGTGGAGGAGGCTACTTGGGAGACCGACAGGAGATGCGGAGCAGATATCCTCGCCTATTTGAGGCTTCAGGTATGTTTCTTGACCCGCTCGAGGGCGAGCGTTTGTTTAAGTTGGGGAGGATGTGACGACCCGACCCGTCGTCTCATGTATTTCAGCCCCGTTTTTCCCAATTATTGCTTCTTCATGTTGTCACACCTCCTTTTTTCGAGCTTTTACGGCTTTACTACACCCCGTGAAGGGCATAATGAAAAAGGAGTTTTTCCACTTAAAGGACAATCGAAACGGGATTCGTTTTATTAAAGATTCAGAGTCGCCACTTGGGAAATTTATGGTGTCCCAAGTCACCGGTTTGAATCCCGAATCGAGGAAAGGATTTGACTCTATATTACAGTCGCGAACCAGAAATTTGAGTAAGGAATTCTGTTAACCCGGGAAAAGGGGTTAGGCACTCCCGAGTTCCGTGTTCTAGCACGGTCGCTCAACTGTTATACTTGGCTAAAATATCTGATTTTAATACATGTTATCCTATTGTGCAATTTTAGAATTATTTACCGCTTTAGTTATTTCATTAAGAAAGTGAACGTCGTTTAAGAACGTATTTTTGGATCACGTCACATGAAATGCACCCGGATCCTCGACACATTCTTATTCAACATTTTCGGATTTGGATTTGGGTCGCATGCAATGCGCACCCTTATTTAGGAAGATAAAATTATTAAAAATGCACCTAAAGCGACTGACGTATTGTTATCTTTTGGGAAGGCCGTGAAATTCGCTAAATGGCCCATCGCGAATTCTAATTATTTTGGAATTAAGCAATTAATGAGGATCCCGCAATTTGTATTTGGTTTGGCGAGGCTCGTCTCATTTATTATTAAAAGGCCACCCTAAAGCAAACTAAATTTTCTATTTTTACTATTTGTCTCTAAAGGATAATTAATTCACTAATATAAGTTCGAGCCTCGAATTCAAGTCCGAATTCAAACAAAAGGGAAAACCCTTTTAGCTTGAACCTGCTACCTAATTCGAAACCCAATTTTATGTTTATGACTTAATTCCCTATATGCTAATGTAGTTTTTTGATGATAAGATGATTTATAAACCTTTGGGCCTTGAACACAGCCCCTCATAAAGAGATCATTGCCAATTACGTACCAAAAGCTGGCCCAACGTGAGCTTGGACCAACTATTATGGGCACTGAAACCCATTTCGTTTTAAAATGGATTATTAAACCTCAACTTATAAGCTGGTTTTAATTCCAATTCAATTCAAACAAGTGCACGGAAGTTGCTACAGATTATTCATGGTATAATCACAATTGATAATCAGGGTGAACATTCCATTTAAAGGTCTTAAATGTATGAACTAGACTAAGTGATTTAGCTATATGGTTGTGTTCAAACGATCTAATCAAATCAGATTCAAAACAGTATATCAACCTCAGGCTGGACTTGAGCAAAGCTCGTATACTAACTCAATTTCAATTATCACTACACATACATTTCAAATTCATTTTTTGCTTCCAATTATTTCCTAATTTCAAAATTGAAAACATAGATCAAACAACCTGAATTGTATCATAGCTAAAGTTAATCCAAATCAATAGTCCAAAGTCCAATATCCTGCTGATACTTAGCTACAAATAGTGGAATGAAACTAGGCTGAATCGAAACCAAATTTGGGCTAGTAATTAGCATGGACCAAATTACCAGTTTATAAACTCAAACTTGGATTCAAATAACATGAATTATTCTGAATTACACAGTCCAAGTTTAACAGTCTAACAAACTCAATTTTAGCTATATGAATCGATGAATCAATTTAAACAAAAGATTTAACTACAAATGAACAACTGAATTGCAACATGCTTTCGGATAACAAATATGTTTGGATTGTAAATCCCTTGCAGTAGTTTGCTTCAATTTCAATACACAATTCGATCAAGTGAGAATATACTGTGAAGAGCTCAAAATGTGTACCTGAATTAGGGAAAAATAAGAGAAGAAAAAGGAGTCAGCTATAGCAGTTGTTTCGAACAGAGCAACAGCCAGAATCCAGCAATATCAATCAATAACTAGTTCAGGGGATGATTTTAAACCACAGTATCCATAAACAGGCAAATCCAACAACTTAATTCACACACTTGAAATGTAACCAAATTAGACCCCAAATTCACTTGAACCAGCCATCAAGCAATATTGAACACTTTTAGGATTGAAACCTCGAACCGAGATGAAGAATTTCAAAGAAGAAATTGAAATTCACTCGACAATCAATGAAATAGTAATTTTTAAATTTTCCGGAGATTTTTTTTTCTATTGTTTTTGGATTTTTGAAGCTAGGAATTTTCAAATTTGAATCTATAGGGGCAGAATTTGTTTTGAGGAAATTTTTCAGATTCTGAAAACTTGTTGAAAGAGGCCAATGGAGGCCTATTTATAGATTTAAAAATGGAGAGAAATTCATATTTCAGAAATTATTTAATAGTCCCTCTTTATTTAAGTTGGAACCTTATTCTTTATTAGTTATTCAATTGACTACCCCTAATTTATTAAGAATTATGCTAGTTACCCCATCTAGAACCTTCTATCCTTATGTAATTCCCTATTTGCCCCCACTTCACTTAAAAATCTACCCTGTTGCCCTTTTCATATACCCAAACTACCCCCACTTACTTAGGTTTATTACCCTTAACCCTTTTATGTACCCAAAAGACCCCTGGACCTTAATTGAATTTACCAGCTACCCTACTGCCTTTTTACCCCTTCTTATCAGTTAAATCCCTAATTCTATCCTAGTCATTATTATAATGTTCAGCTATATCCAAACGACTACACTAATTTAAAAATGATTAATAATTACTCTATGATTAAACTAAACAAAATTCCACAAAATACTATTTAGATCATACTAATGACTCACAAAAATCAATCAAATTTAAAACTGAAAATCATGCTTAGTCACACTTAGAATTTATAGAATCTATATCAGAACCAATTTTCAAAGTATTCAAACAAAATCCAACTAAAAATGAAGATTAATCTTACAATCAACAAAAACCTAACAAAATTCATACATGCAAGCATAGAAAGAAAAATGAAAGTAATAAAAATAAGGAAGGAAGGAAAGAAAGACTCACTGGAAAACCAAGAACTCCGGCCAGCCTTTGGAACCCCAATCGTCCAAAATTTCGACCCGTAACATACCTAACCAGGTGTTTTCATAAGAGAACACCTGATTAGGGACGTTATGGTCCGAAATTGTGGGGATTTACAAAAAAAAAAGATTTTTGCCAGAAAGTTCAATTTGACATTCGAATGATTCTAGAGAGATTTGAGACAAAAGGGCATGGTGGTTGGGTAGAGGATGGTCAGGAGGTGGTTTGGTGTGATTTTGGGCTAGTTTGGACAATGTTGTGTTCACCAGAGTAGGGTTCCGACGATACTAAATCGAATATTCGAGGATTTCCGGGGTGTTTTGAGGGAAACTGAGTAGAGGGGTGTGGGGAGGGGATTGAGACGGTTCAGGGGTGTATTTTGGGGGTTGATCGGAGGAGGTGGCGTCTCCCGCCGGTAGGGTTCCGACGGGGCTGGGGAGGATTCATGGGCGGCTCAGGGAAGAGGGCGAAGACGAGAATGAGTTTAGGGTTATGGGTTGGGGTTTTGATATATTAAAAGGACATCAAAAACCCTGGACCGTTGGATGAGTGAAGATGAACGGTCTAGATTAATTGACACCCAAACGGTGTCGTTCAATTAAATGGAAATTGATCTGGTCCATTGGATTAGAGTGATGGACGGACAGGATTTGCACAAGGGAACGGTGTCGTTTTATTTTAATGAGGAGATCAATCCTCAGCCGTTAGATCAATTTTCCTCAACGGCCAGGATTAGATCAGCCAAACGGGGTCGTTTTGATTAAACGAGATGGACCAGGTGGACTTTCTTTTGGGCTTGGACGGATGAATCCGTTTGGGCCGGGATATTTTGGGTATTAGGCTGGTCCAGTATTATTTTTGTAGTATTGTATTTCAGTATTTCTTTTTCTTTTTGTATTGTTTTGCCTTTTATTAAAATTATTAAACTAATTAACTCCTATTTTATGGCAATTTTTCAATTAAAGTACAAAAATGTTATGAATTAATGTCTACTAAATGTGAAATTAATTTCCTAAATGAAAAGGCATATTTTTGTATTTTTATTTTGACCTAATCATGCACAAATACCATACAAACAATTAACACAAAATTCACAAAAATTTGTAAAAATAAAGAAAAATATTTTGTTTGAATTTTATGGGAATAACTCGTATATAGGGCAAAAATCACGTGCTCACACATGTATCATTATTGGCATCGGGTGAGTTAGAGTTGGAATGGATTGGTTTGGATAGGAAATGAGACACTTAGTCTCTTTAAGGAAGGCTTATATTGGAAAAGTCAACCGAATGTTGACTATTGAGCTAGAGGGCTCGGATGTGAATTCCGGTGAGTCGGTTAGCTTCTGGGGATCATTTATGACTTAGGAGTGTGATCGGAAGTGAATTTGGAGGTTCGGTGTAGAATTAGGCTTGAATTAGCGAAATTAGTATTTTGGCGAATTTCGGTTGATCCGTGAGATTTTTATCCGAGGGTCGGAATGGAATTCTGAGAGTTGTAGTAGCTCCGTCAGGTGATTTTGGATATGTGTGCAAAATTTCAGGTCATTCGAAGGTATTTTGGTCGGGTTTTTGATCGAATGCGTATTTCGAAAGTTTTTAAGAAAACTTAGGCTTGAATCCGATGTGATTTGATGGTTTTAGCGTTGTGTGATGTGTTTTGAGGGTTGGAGCAAGTTTGAATGAGGTTTTAGGAGGTGTTGGTATTTTTGGTTGAGGTTCCGGGGGCCTCGGGGTGGATTCGAGTGGTTAAACGAGAGTTTTTTTTAAGTTGCTTCAGGTCTGTTGTTGCTGTCATCCGGTATTTCCGCTTCTGCGAAAATGGACCGCAAAAGCGGATGAGGGGTCGCAGAAGCGGTCAGGCATGGGCTAGAGTAATTTTCGCATAAGCGGAAGATGGTCGCTTTAGCAGGTTCGCAGGAGCGGACATTTAACCGCAGAAACAGTTTTGGGTGGTCCGCAGAAGCGGACTTTGAGCCGCTTAAGCGGAGTTTTGGTTTTTAAGTGAAGACCGCATAAGCGGATTTTTGGCCGCAGAAGCGGTCCCGCATAAGCGGAAGTGGGACCGCAGAAGCGAAAGTCGCTGTAGGCAGAAGGATTTTTATATCATTATTTCATCCGCGAGTTTATTTAATTTTTCCTCCATTGTTAACCACCTTAAGAGCTTCTTGGTAGAATTTGAAGAGGATTTTGACGGGAATCGATTGGAGGTAAGTCTGGTAACCTAGAAACGTCATTTTTGTGAAGAATCAACCTTTAATTCTTGGAAATTTGGGTAGTAATTGGAAGAACTAGGGCTTGGTTTTTGAAATGAGAATTTTGGATTTGGAAGGGCATTTGGACTCCGATTTTGGTAAATTTTATATGTATGGACTCGTGGCGAGATGATGAATCTGGTAATGTAAATTTCGTAATTTTTGGAGAACTGGCCCCGGAGCTCGAGTTTTGCCAACTTCGTGATTTTTGGTGTTTTTCGAGTTCTTTCGACTGGGTTATGTTCCATTAGCCTATTGTAAGCTATTCCTTGTGGTTTTGATAAGATCGGCATGCGAGGAGGTTGATTTGAGAGGAAAAGGCATAGCGGACTAGACTTGTGGCCGGTTTGAGGTAACTAATAGATGTAGATGATGACCTGAGGGTTTGAAACCCTGGTATATCACACTGTGACGCTATATTGAGGTGAGACACGTACTCTATGATGAGTGTGGGGTCGTTTGTGATTGGGGACTATGGCTTAATCCGCCCCGAGCGATGTTCAAACTGTGTTTTTGACTAGAAATTGATTGGTAAAAACATCCTACTTGGATTTTTATGAGTATATTGGGGTTGTGTGCCAATTATTTGAATTCCTTAGGGACTATTTGTGACGACCCAAAGGGGTCATCACCGTATTTCTTCCTTTTTTCGTGCTTCCGAGGCCTTGAAAATCTTATTTTTTTAGTTGCCTCGATTTACGTGCGCAGTCCGGGCGCGAAGCCGGAAAGTTTTTATGTTAAATATGTGAATTCTATGAAAAATTTGAAGAATTATGATATTAATATTGATATAGTTGACCTTGGTCAACATTTTGGGTAAACGGACCCGGACCCATGATGTGATGGTCCCGGGAGGTCCGTAGAAAAATATGGGACTCGGGCATGTGCTCGGAGTCGAAATCCGAGGTCCAGAACCCCGGTAAAAGAATTTTTTTGTGTTAAATTATTTTCTGAAATTTATTAAGGAAAAATAGAAATGAAAATGAGCTAGAAAATATAGGTATCGGGCTCGTATTTTGGTTCCGACGCCCAATACATGTCTTAAATATGCGTTAAGCGCTTTCTGTAAAAAATTTGGTTGAAATCGGACGTCGTTTGATGTGTTTCGGACCTAGATGTCTAAAGTTGAAGGTTGATGAACTTTGAAATGAAAATCATGATTTTGAGGCTCGATTCTATGTAAATGATATTATTTTGGCGATTTGAATGCGCGAGTAAGTCCGTAGGATGTTGTTGGAGTTATGTGTATGTTTGGTTTGGAGTCCCGAGGGCTCGGGTGAGTTTTGAGTAGGTCCCGGGAGGCCTTAGGCTTAAAATATCAGGTGTGGCAGTGTAGCAGGTCCAACACGGCCGCGGCGCATTTCTGCGCGATCTGCGTGGGCAGGGTCAGAAAAATCATTGGTTTAAGTTTAACCAGTGCGGCCGCGCACCAAATCAATGCGGTCCGCGCCGGAAGCCACGCGGTTGCGGCGCATTTCTGTGCGGTCCGTGTGGCTAGGCTTAGAGAGGTCAGGTGCAGGCCCACCAGTGCGGCCGCGCACCAAAACAGTGCGGTCCGTGCTGGGTAGGTTTAGAGAACCAATTTTCTTCCCATTTTCGGTGCGGCCGCATGGCACTTTTGTGCGGTCCGCGCCAGCATTCAGTAAAGCATATAAATCCGAGATTTTCAGCTATTTTACACTTTTTCAAAACCCAAAACATAAGAGGCGATTTTCCAAATAATTCTTCTTCTTCAAAACGATTGGTAAGTGATTTCTAACTTATTTTTTTTCACTCCTTAACATCTAGTAACATGATTTCAACTCCAATTAAGGATTTTCATAGAAGGGAATTGGGGGTTTGGTTAAGGATTAGGGTTTTCAATCAAAAATTGGGAAGTTGGACCTCAATTTGGGGTCCGATTACAAAACTAATCATATAATTGGAATCATGGGGGAATGGGTAATCGGGTTTTGGTTCGAACCTCGGGTTTTGACCACGTGGGCCCGGTGGCGTTTTGGGAAATTTTGAGTAAAACCTTAGGAAATTCGTTTTCATGCATTCAAGTTGATTCAATTAGCATTTGTTGACATATTCAAGTAATTTGTGATTAGATTCGAGCGGTTTGGTGGTGAATTCGAGGGGTAAAGCTATTCTAGAGGCTTGAGTGGACTTTTGGAGCATTTGATCTAACTTTGGATTGAGGGAATAGGATTAGAGTATTTTTGATTGCTATTTGCTAAATGATCGAGTACGGTGTATAGGCATGGTGACGAGTATCTATACACCGGTGTCTAGCATGACCGTGAGTCGTTGATGCTTTTAATTCGAAAGATATGACAAAACTGCCTTGTTAAATTGATAACTCCCATGTAAAGTGTTAGATAAGAATGAAATGAACTAAAAGAGTTTGTGAAGCAATGATTCCCTTGCCGGGACGAGTAGACTATATAATTGAATTCTCCTTTGCCGGGATAGTTGGGCTGTTAGCTGTACCCTTGCCGGGTTTAACTGTTATGTTGATATTTTTCTCTAATGGGACCTCCTTTGGAGAGATTATCAGTGTTATTAATTATATTATGGGATCGTGTGGCACGCCGACCACTTATGAATTATATTATGGGATCGTGTGGCACGCCGACCACTTATTACGGACCGCCGCAGCAGTTCTAGACCGGGATGGTTGGAAAAGTTGGGATAAGCGGATGTATCTGGAGAATATGGAGGATCATCTGGCATTGTGTTGGGAGTTTGGGTAAGGGCAGCATCTGGAAAAATCGGCGGTGGCGGGGGTGGTGCCTTCCCAGTCATCCAGGCCTGATACATGTCTTCCATGTGTTGTCTTAACATCCGTACCTCTTCAACCAACCCACTATTCTGTTCAACCAATTGCTTTCGGGCCCCGATGTCAACCAGCCCAGTTCTGTTGTTGTCTGCCATTGCCTTTTGTCGTTGTATTTTAGAGAGGAGTTATCACTTTAAAACCACAAACGAACCACCTTTCTGCTATGAGTACAACAAAGTGAAGCCATCATGTTAGCGTTAGGGCATTTATCAGATAATAATATCACATTGCGTGTAATGCACCTATCAACAATTAACGGTTCTAGAATGACTTCGGGGGTCATAAGGTCACTTGGCATCATCCCAACTTGTTCATTTCAACCTCTCTCCTTGCTTTGCTTTTCTGGCACTTGTTTGCTCGCTCATTTTGCTTCACCTTTTTCCTTTGTGATTATCGCTCTTTTTCTTCCCTCTCATTTCTCACATCCCATGATTTCATCTCTTTTTTTTCCTTTTTTTTTCCTTTTTTTTTCCTTTTCCTTTAATAAATAAAAAAATTGATTCGATCGAACCCTATGTAGGTTGCCTAAGTATTATAACCCCCATGAATCAGATCTTTGCGTAGTTCTGAAAAATCGAGAAAAAAACAAACAAACTAACAATTTCTTTTTTTTTGTTTAATAACTACTCTGATGAGAAAAGAGAAATAAAAGAATCAAATCCTTTTTTTTTAGAATTTTCTAGACTTAATGTTTATGACCTATTCTAAACTCAAGCATAACGAGCATGTTTTTTCTATTTTTTTTTGTTACTTTTTTTTTCTTTTGAAACAAATACTCTATCCTAGAAGGGAAAAATATTTTTTTGATTCTTTTTTCCTTTTGTTTGTTTTTATTTTTAAAGTAGGAAATCTAAAGAATAAACCACAGAAACATTATTTTGAATTTTCATTTGATATCCTGACGCAATATTTCAAAACAAACAATGCAAAAGATAAAACAAAATATTTTTTTTTGGATTTCAATTTTGATTATCTAAAGAAGAAATTCTAATAACAAACAACAGATAAAGTATTTTTATTATCTATGTACAATATCGTAAGGTTCTAATGAAAAGAACTTTTCTTTTTCTTTCATTTTTCACTAATTTCCCAAAGAAACACCTCAAAAGAAAATCTTTTTTTTTTTTGAATTTTTGAGATTAATAACTTAAATAAAACTTTTAACAAGGTTCTAAAAAAAATTCTCTTTTTTTATTTTTGAATTTTTAGTCTTAATATACTAAAGAAAATATAAAAATAATTTTATTTTAAGTCCTAGATATTAGTTGCCTAAAAGAAAAACCACCTCAAAAATATATATATATTTTTATTTCTACAATTAGTATTCCAAGGAAAATTCTAACGGAAATATAAAATGCAATTCTCTTTTTTTTTCTTAATTTTTGATTTATTACACACCTTTTCAAATGCAAAAATACAAAATACAATAATAATAATAAAACTCGACATTACTATTCAAAACTAAAAGGTAAAAGATGGCGTAAAATAAAATTAAAAAAAAACTGACTCAAAATACAAAAGAAAAGAAAATCTTCTTTTAATCCACATTTTGAATGAGTGATCCTGGCTAGATGTCCTAGGCTCTGTCAAGCTCCAGCTCCAGTAAGTAAATTCACACCTGTATGAAAATAAAAA